>SNQJ01S0199291.1:0-10051 GCA_010110895.2 Picea sitchensis
ATCACTCTGCCAAAAAATTAACTCATGCACAATGCACCTTAACTTCTCATTCTTCGAACCCCCTCTACCTAAAAACCCTTTACATATTTATACATCAAAATAGGGTTAAGCCCATTACAATGTTGAAAAAATGTCCCAAAATCCTAACTACTTTCCTCCTTTTACACACCGCTCCATGGCATTTCCTCCTAACGTGTGATTTGACTCTTAAAGTCCGCTCCCATCACGTGCTTTGGTCCATATTCTAACTTCCTTTTATTCTTTGACTTATTCTGGCACATATTCCAAAACATAACTAAAAATTATCCAAAATGTCTATCCAACAGGCCCTCAAATCTCACTTGTGGCTCGTCCCAAACCACTCAGTCCTTCTTTCAAATTATTTACCTTTTCGAATGACCTTTCTATAATGGTGCGATCATATACTGATGACATATCATATACTAGTGGCTCTTTTGACGTTGATGTTATCTAGTCTGGTCCTGATATCTCCTTTCTGGCTTGTTGATATGTCTCTTTCTCTTTCTGTGGATTAAATGTTAGCGTAGACTTAGCTTCTTTCCTTATCCATTGATCGACCCCCTTTCCCTTTTCCACCGCATCCCCTCCAGTCCTCATTCTGCCACGTGTAATGACTACTACTCTAGGTTGATCGTCACCCTCCTCAACTACTATCATATGTATGTTCTAGTTCTGGTTTTGATTATGATTCTAGTTCCCTCTTGCCTGTCATTTCACTATCGATTGAGGGAATTCCTCTGTCGGATGGTCCTATGCTCTGCAATACATGCACACCGTTCAAGGATTTGGGTTATCTCTTGCTAAATGTCCCGGTTGATTGCAAATATAACAAACAATTGATCCTCTTCTTCCTCTACCAAATCCACCTCATCCTCAGCCTCTGTTGAATCCTCTACATCCACCACGATTAAAGCCTCTCATAGTATTGTACTGTGAAACCCCTCCTTCTATTGTGGAATTTTATTATTGGATTATGTACGCATATGAAGTGCACTCTCTCATTAAGTCGAATGCATGACAATGTTTTTCATCGTGTCCTACAGATTTGCAAAAATTACAGAACAAATTCATGAGCACACTCTGGTACTTCTACAATAATTGAAAAGCAGTCGAATGATGTCCCCATGTCTTGCATATTTCACAATATCCTACTCCTTCTGCCAATGAGTTCAATGCTCTTGTATCCATATACTGCGCAAATGCTAGACATTATTCCTTATGATGGCCTTTTGTCTTACATGTAATACACCAATATTGTTCACACTTTTCCTTTTCCTTCATTATTTATGATAGTTGAATTCTCAGTGTAACCAACTATGATTGTACCTGTGCCATTCATGCGCCATCCCCCAAAAGATATGCTTCCAACTTCATCGCAATTTCTAATGCTTCTGGTTGTGTTGTGATCTTTTGCTATGTCAACGAACATCAAATGTGCAGTAATATACCTATAGTAAACCATTCTTGATGTTTTTCATCAGGTTTCTGAAATGTTAATTTACCCATCACATCTTTGAATATCTAATTGTAATCCCAAACTATCTCATTATGTACTTGCTTAATATCTTTCATCTCTATGATATACTACGACTTAGATTTCAACTTTTGAAATTCCTTTAACAATGCTTGTCTATTATCTACCAAAGTTCTTGACTATCCTACTGGTGTAGTAGTCTGATACTTCATATACCATAACAGTGCACGACCTTTGAACATCGTTGCTAACTACACAATCTTTGTTTCTTTACCCTAAACATTCTTCATAGTCCATATCGTGTCGCATACAAATAGATGTTTCTCTGGGTCTTCCGCCTTTCTCCCTGGAATTCGAGCATTCTCAGTGTATGATCTATTCCTGCCATTGTATTATGTGTAGTAATTACCTTCGATGATGCTGAATGAATCTGGTGTGTTGTTCTCTTTCCACTATTCTAACTACTATTATGACTTCCTCCACTAACTACAATTTCTCTCGACAAAGTTCTAGTTTCTACTTCAGATCTGGGTGACGCACATGGGGTCATGGGTTTGACACAAATTCTTATCTGAGATGGAATTCCTTCTTATACTAGACTGTACTTTCTTTCTCTTTCCTTTCTCGACATAGTGTGATCTGAAGTACCGTGCAGGGGTTTCTTTTCTCAAATATTTTGTGTTTCTCTTCTCTCTCAGCCACAGTATCCTTCTTACTATATACAAACATTTTCCCACAATGCAATACTCCAATCTCTTCGTCGGAGTCAGTTTCTTCCTCTATCGACATCCTCATTCCATTTGTTCCTTACTCATCCTTTCCACTCTCATGCCATTGTTTGGTCCTCCCCTAGTTCCCTTATGTGCATGAAAGCACCTAGCATTCAGATTCCATCTTCATGCATTTAGATATCTTCTGTGTGGACCCTTGAAAAATTCCCTTTATGTGACACTATAAGATTGGGTACAATCTATTGCAAACCCTGTAGCGTAACCCCCTAGTATACTATTAAACCAAAAATCAACTACGCGAGAAACTTTATTACTTATTGTATTCAACTTTCTGACCAATTAAGGAGTCTAGTTTCTCAGAGCTTCAACTAGATATCTTCCAATGTCTCCACTATCCTTTTTAACCATTTAGTCAAAATTTTCGAAAATTCACCAAAGAAAATTTAATGAATATCTGTGAACACATTCCTTTGCAACCATTGTTCATCATTGAGCCGTGGGTTCCTATTCTGTTCTTTGGAAAATTCTTGCTACTTTCTCTCTAGCCATTTGTTGATCGCTTCCTCATTCGACCTCCAAAACATTCCCCTCGGTTACATCTCCTGGTCCCGATAATGGAACCATTTGTTGGCGCGCATTGGGAATACCTGGGGTTAATCATCAATACACCAACAAAACCCTTAGACATCGGCTCTTTCGGCATCACCTGTAGAGAAAGTGAAGTCTCACCCGAGGAATCTAGAGGGGTTGCAGGAACCAAGGTTCTACAGTGATGAGGGGAAGTGAGGCATTGAATATGTCGTTACTAACCATCTACTCATGTGTGCAGTTTCCATTAATCAACAGTTACTCATCATGCTACATACTAGTTCACAAAATTTCTTTACTTGATATTCATTCATTTAGCATTTACTTTAGTGTGCGACATTATAACATCATATATGAATAACAAATTCAACATACTTAATCATTTAGCGTCATTGCACAATAATAGTAAACATCATAACATGCAACAAAAACACATCACGACATAAGGGCTTAACATGGTTCAACCAACTTGGGCTACGTCCACAATGTCTGGATTCTTATATTAGTCATTTATAATCTTCTTACAATTGTTCACTGCGCTACACAATATGCAATAGTAACATTACCCAAACCTGCCTAGTTGTTCTACTATAGTGTGATCCTACCTACGGAAACCTCAGTCATAACATTCAATCACTTAGCCAAAAAATCAACTCATGCATAATGCATCTTAAATTCTCATTCTTTGAACCCCCTCTACCCAAAAACCCTTTACATATTTATACATCAAAATAGGGATAAGCATGTTACAATGTGGAAAACATGTCCCAAAATCCTAACTACTTTCTGCCTTTTACGTGTCGTTCCATCGCAATTCCTCCTAACGTGCACTTTGACTCTTAAATTCTGCTCCTGTCACACACTCTGGTCCATCTTCTAACTTCCTTTTATTCTTTGACTTATTCTAGTGTAGATACCAAATCTTAACCAAAACTTATCCAAAATTCCTATCCAACAATGGCCCACCAGCGCTAGAGGACAAATTCAAAGATATAATTGATGTTTTTGTTTCTCATCATCACAAAGGGAATAAGGAAACATTTTGGTAGAGAATGATCACAGAGGAAGGTAGAAGGCCAAGGGTCATATTGAACCTCATTAAATACTAGAACTGAACCCAAAGAAAAGGCATTTTGGCTCTTCAAACATTGCACATTTATGAACTATTTTGGGAATTCAATGTCAACTAAAATGGAGAAGCCACTCCTTGGAGCTTTGATGTACTATTGTTGAAACTTATAATATTGAGAATCCCTCAAGGACAACTTTTGATAGATAGAAGAACTTGTGTGTGTTGTTGTTTTGTTACGAACTAATTCAAACGAAATATTTGTTGTTCACATGGGTTGCAGGGACATGTTTGCGTATACACTAATCTAATGCAATCTATGTTACTCTTGCAGTTTTGTTGTTCTTTCTTAGATTATATGACTTACACTTTTTTGGTTATAGACTTGTATGCATGTGTTTCTAAATTTGCACCTTCATGACAACTATCTAATTGGGGTTTATGCATATATTAGTTTCATTACAACTCATTCAATTATGATAATTTTCTCATGGATAGGATAGGATAGGTTTAGAGTAGGTTAGATTTATTTCATGCATTTACAAAGTCTTCATATACATCTTCCATTTTCATAACCACCCATCATTCACCCTCATCGGTGGACCAGGTGACAACCGGTAAAACCAATCCAACAATTGTTGCTGGGATAGAATCTGAATGGGTTCCCTATTCCAAATGGTGATAAATTTGATTGGGACTTCTTACCAAGGGTAACCCATGATGTTGAAAAGGATGATTTTTCACCCGTCAATAGAAATGGCACTATAAGGAGGGATGGATGACAAGCCTACCCATGTGGAGTCGTTTCCTTAAATTTTAACCAACCCGTGGCTCCTCTCCATACCTCTATATGGGATAAGCCTTTGAGTCTTTTGAGACCAACCATGGGCATCTCAGTCGAGACAATTAATCTCTTGTCAAACCCCAAATTGGATGGTGAAGCGTATGTCTCTGCACTCTTGCACCTTAATCAGTTTGACATCACCTGATGAAATTTGAAGATTGTCCAAGACAATGAAACATGTCGACTATTCATCCTCTCATTCGAAGGGAGAATTAAAACTTGGTTTAGGACATTGCCAGCGAAATCAATACATAGCTGGAAACAATTTATGAAAATGTTTATTGCTGCTCATGAAGATTATGTTTATGAATAACTCTTTGATGAACTTGCTGAAGTCCATAGTCTCAGAAATCAATCTGTTATTTTCTTTCTAAGATTTATTCATATTATTGTAGATTTACTGAAAATGATAAGCCCTCAGACCAACAAATCCTTAACTGTTTTTCATATCTTATCTCTATTTTTGAAGAATGAAATATAGATGATCAAACCATCTCTCATTCACAAGATTCTGATCTGACCACAAAGGATACAGGGTACATGATCTTTGACCAACACTCCATCACAGTTGCAAAGGAATCCTTATTAGAAATCTTAGACCCCTTAGCCCTGTAGTGTGAACCATTTAACGATCCCCCTCCATAAAATCTTGAACATATTTTGGTCTGTAACAAATTTCCTACTAAAGAAATCCCATCATTTTCAGAATCTAAAGATTTGCATTCCTTTTATGCAAATTTGTTTGACGTTGATCATTCACATGAGCACCCACCTATTTATCATGCAATACACTCTTCACATTACTCTTTTAATGATGAAACATTGAATAATAAACCAAAAAAAGAAGAGTGCTCGACTGTGACTGATCCAAAAATCCTTCTTCATGACAGTCCATCTAGGATGCATGAAGTTTTAAGCCCCTCTTCATTTCCGGAACCTGTTGAACCACAATTTAATTTCAATAACCATGTTTTCGATGACTTCTTTTCTATTTCGGAATTGAATGTGAGTACCCACCTATCATTTGTTGGTCATACAGAATATGTGATTTTTTTACCTTAATGCACCAATGTTAATCATAGAAAATCTAAAGTATGCAGAACATAATGAGTTCACGGATCCTCATGAAGAAATCACAACAAACAAACAACCCATCACCATGAAAAAGACAAGAAACATTGAGAAGAACTAGAAAATTCCATCGTCTCAATCTACTCTAGAACTACTTGTTATCCCTCATGAGTAGGTTCATCACTCATCCTTATATGTTATTTCAAAGCTCCAACACTCTTCACTTGATTTCATTGATGTCATAGGAGAAGGTTTGGAGTCATATTTGATCCAGATTTTATCAGTAGAACGAAATGAATACAAATCTATATTATTAACACAGAGACTCAATCAAAAATAACAGAGATACAATAAAACTTGACTTCTATTAATAAATAAATATGTTGAAACTGTAAAATGCAGACTGAAACAATCTTGTTAGAATGGTGGTGGATTATCTCTGAGAAAATATGTGATGGATGCGCTCATTCACAAGAAGATGAGTACAATGAGGCTCTGAAATCATTTTTACAATAAACATGAATGAAAAAACCAGAGGCATCCAAAAACCTAACTGTAGGGGATGAAATGAAAAGAGTCATGGGGGCCCCGTTGGGGTAAGTTGGTACATCAAATTTCTGGGGTCGTAACTTTTGCATACGATCTCCATTTTAGGCGCATGATATCCTATTGGAAAGGTCTACCCGAGGACTACACATTATGCCTTCGGAATCTAACTTCATTTATATCATGATTGTGGCGAGCCCTAAAAACGATGTTTAGGGCCTCAAAACGGCCCTAGAAGTTTAGGACCCGAAAACTAGGAAAAAACTGCCAAACTGAAAAACTGTCAAGATGAGCTAGTTGGAATAGGTGGTTGTTCACTGATATCCACCTAGATAAATACTCCCCCCTTAGGAATCAATGGTATCCATTGCGTTGATTTTCCCCATCAGATGAGGAAATCTTCACTGAATTTGGCCTCATGTAAGCCACTTGCCTTGGTGCAGGAGTTGCCCTGCTTTGACAACCCGATAAAGTTGGATCATCTGCCGACAAGTTCCCTTGACCTTTGTGTCCATGATATGATTAGTGGATACTTGTTCCATGCATTTAGGGTTGAACTCTGTTGGTGTCAACTTTTCTGCTATCTCTGAGGTGTCCAATAATGGTGGAAAATATGGCTGATGGAGATCCACATTGAACACTGGGTGCAAGCCAAGAAAGGGGTGTCGGTTGTGGAGCATGATTATCTTCCTAATTCAGAGGTTTGCTTCAACCGTTCTTGGACCCCATTCNGGCGGGAGATTTAGGGGAAGCACCGTCGAAAAGAAATATTGGGAAAATTTTCCTTTTAAAATATTTTAATTTCATATTCAATCTGGACCATTCATTATAAGTTCACAGATATGATGGTAGAAGTTGTTTTTTGGCGTTTTTTTTCCCTAGAAGGAAACGCTCACTTGTGAGGGAATTGTATTGTGGTTTTGTATTATGGAGAATGTTGTATTCTGAGAGAGGATATTGTGAGAGAAAGAAGAGGAAGTTACAACGGGTGTGTTGTAGGTTGTATCCCTTCATTTTGCTAGATAATAAAAAGGAAGGACCTGGCAATTTCTCTGGTGGACGTATCCCACACTGGGTGAACCGCGTATATCTATCTCTATGGTATTGTGTATCTTTTGTGTTTTATTTCCACATTTGTTTTATTTTATTGCTTTATGATCCTATTTTTCTAACAACTGGTATGAGAGAGAAAGGTAAATCACAAGAAAAGAGGGTTCCTAGTTCGAGTGGGAGCAATGGCGGAAAATGGAAAGTTTAGGGTCAAGAAATTTAACATCCAAAGCTAATAGTTATGGAAGATGCAGATGGAAGATTATTTATATTAGAAGGATCTATTCCTACCATTGGGAGGAATAGAAAAAAAGTCGACAACCATGAAGGACGAAGAATGGGAGGTTCTTGACAAAAAGGCACTAAGAATGATACGACCGAGCCTGGCAGTGTCGGTGGATTTCAATATTTCAAAAGAAAATACAATGAAGGAACTAATGGATGCATTTACTAAACTATATGAAAAACCCTCGACGTCCAATAAGGTATTTCTAATGAAGCGATTATTTAATATGAATATGTCAGAAGGTGGGTCTGTTGCAGATCATTTAAATGAATTTAATACGGTTACTAATCAGCTAAGTTCTGTAAAAGTGGACTTTGATGATGAGGTCGGGGATATTCTAATCTTGTGCTCATTTCCAGAAACCTGGAATGGATTGGTCATGGATGTAAGTAACTCTGTCTCTGGTTCAAACACTCTAAAATTTGATGATGTTGTTGGTGTTATCCTTAGCAAGGAAATGCTACGGAAAAGCACAGGTGAGACATCAGGTAATGATTTAAACATGGAGAACAGGGGAAGACAAAATGATATAGGAAAGGGCTCAAGAAACTGTGAGAATTCTAGGAAGGGCAGATCCAAATTGTGGGAAGAAAGGGCATATGAAGAAAGACTACAGAGCTCCAAAGAAACAAAGAGATGGAAAATAGGAGAAAAATCAATAAGCAAATGTAACAGGTGATGTGTTACAAGATTCTTTGATTCTTTCTGTAAATAATATTTTTGAGTCTTGGGTAGTAGATTTAGGGGCTTCATTTCATGCCACACCCCATAGGAAACATTTTCTAGATTATGTTCAAGGTGATTTTGGATAGGTTCATTTGGGTGATGATGCACCATGCAAAATTGTTGGAATGGGTAAGGTAAAAATAAAGAAAAAGAATGGAAACCAATGGTTATTGAAAGAGTTAAGACATGTACCAAATCTAAGGAAAAATATGATTTCAATTGGGCAGTTGGCAAGTGAAGGATGTATATCTATATTTACAGATGAGGTGTGGAAGATCACCAAAGGATCGTTGTTGATAGAAAAAGGAGAGAAGGTAGGCACATTGTATTTATGTACTGGTAATATTGACTATTCTATCTCTTTAGCTTCTACAAGAGTGGATACAACATTTTGGCATCATATGCTTGGACACATGAGTGAGAAGGGGATGCAGATACTTCACAAAAGAAATTTGTTTCTAAATATTAAAAAAATTGATTTGGCTTTTTGTGAGCATTGTGTTTGTGGAAAACAAAAGAGAGTCATATTTCTCAGGGTCAGAAAATAAAAGAAGAGTGAAAGGTTAGAGCTTGTGCATACAGATGTATGGGGACCAACTCAAGTATCATCTCTTGGTGGCTTTCATTATTATGTTACTTTCATTGATGATGCAACTAGAAAAACTTGGGTTTATTGCATTCAACAAAACTATGATGTTTTTGATACTTTTAAGAAATGGAAAGCTTTGGTTGTGAAAGAGACAGGAAAAAGGTTGAAGTGTCTCAGATCAGACAATGGAGGTGAATATTGCAACAAGGAGTTCGATAATTATTTTTCATACCATGGGATTTGTAGAAAGAAAATAGTTCCAGGAACACCACAAGAAAATGGTGTGTCAAAAAGGATGAACACGACAATCATGGAGAATGCAATGAGTATGAGATTGCATGTTGGGTTGCCCTTATAGTTCTAGGAAGATGTTGTAGATATTGTTTTTTACTTAATAATGATTGGACCTTCAAGCTCTTTGGATGGTGGAATTCCAAAGGAGGAATGGAAAGGTAAAAAGGCAAACTATTCTCTTTTGAAGACTTTCGGTTGTGAAACATTTGTCCATATTGATAAAGAAAATAGAACAAATCTTGAGGCAAAATCCAAGAAGTGTACCTTTATTGGACATGATGTTAATGATTTTGGTTATAGCTTATGGGATTATGAAAATCACAAAATCATTAGGAGTAGAGATGTCATATACAATGAGAAGATCATGTACAAAGATAAGTTGCAGAGAAAGAAACAGGAAAAATAAAAACCATAATACACAGTGCTTGATTAGATCACTGAAAAAGAAATTCCAAAGGTACTAGAAAATCAAAATGTACAACAACAGGAGAAACATGTACCTCAAAATACTATAGCTATTGTTAGAAGATATACCAGGTTAAGTACACCCCCTGAACGATACTCTCCTTCATTGTATTATTCATTGTTCATTGATTATGGTGAACCAAAATGTTATGAAGAGGCAATGCAGGTAGACACTAAAAAGAAGTGGGAGAAAGGCGTGAAAGAGGAAATGGATCCCTTGGTAAATAACCAGACTTGGGACTTGGTTCAGTTTCCTGCAGGAAAAAGAGCATTGCAAAATAAATGGGTTTACAAGTT
>SNQJ01S0199291.1:10061-27149 GCA_010110895.2 Picea sitchensis
GCAGGAAAAAGAGCATTGCAAAATAAATGGGTTTACAAGTTGAAGGAAGAAGATGGAGGAAAAAAACGACACAAGGATAGATTTGTTGTAAAGAGGTTTGCACAAAAGAAAGGTATATATTTTGATGAAATATTTTCTTCTATTGTTAAGACAACTTAAATTAGGACTATTTTAAGTCTTGTGGCAGTTGAATATTTTCATCTTGAATGGTTAGATGTAAAAATAAGTTTTCTCCATGGGGATTTGGAGGAAGAGATTTATATGTAGCATCCACAAGGATATGAGGTCAAAGGGATGGATAATTTGGTATGCATGTTGAACAAGAGATTGTATGGCTTAAGGTAAGCTCCAAGGCAGTGGTATTTGAAGTTTGACATGTTTATGACAGAACAAGGCTATATTAGATGTCATTTTGATCACTGTGTTTATTTTAAAAGGCTATAAAATGGAAGTTATATTATCTTGCTATTGTATGTAGATGGCATGCTTGTTGCAGGATCTAATATGCAGGATATAAATGTGCTCAAGAAGAAATTATCTAATTCATTTGTGATGAAGTATTTTGGTGCTACAAAGAAAATACTTGGTATGAGAATAACAAGAGACAAGAAAAATTGTAAATTGACATTGTCTCAGGGTGAGTACATAGAGAAGGTGTTGGAGAGGTTTAGAATGCATAATGAAAAACCAGTTAGTACACCTTTGGCCAGCCATTTCAAATTAACTAAGGAAATGTGTCCCAAGACATAGGAGGAGATACAATACATGTCCAGGGTCCCTTATTCATCAACAGTTGACAGCTTGATGTATGCGATGGTTTACACAAGACCAGATATTGCACATGCAGTGGGAGTTGTGAGCAGGTATATGAACAATCCAAGTAAAGAACATTGTGAGGAAGTAAAGTGGATTCTCAAGTATTTGAGAGGTACTTCTACTCATGCATTATGTTTTGGAGGTTCATACATTGTTCTACAGGGATATGTTGATTCAGATATGACAGGTGATAAAGATAGTAGGAGGAGCACCATAAGGGTATCTTTCTTTGTCCTATTCATCAGCAGTTTACAGCTTGATATATCTTTCTTCTTCTTTCCATTGTCCTTATTTTTTTGTGGTTTAGACTAGTTTTTCTGAGGCTATCCATATTTGATATACCCTTTTTTATGTGGGTTTGGGATTCCCTTGCCCTGCTTCTACTATGAGGGGTTCCCAAGCCCAAACTACCATGGTTTTTTTTTAATATTTTCCTTGATTTTGACGACATATCGATAGGCCACGCCCAAGGACAAGATGACCAAAATATCCATTTCTTCCTGGATGTATCTATGCAGACCACCGCAGTACTTTAGCACCATATATCGCTCAGAATCATTGATACCCAACTTGGTGCGCAAGGTATGGAAGATATTTGTGAACTCTGGCATTTCTTGGTCCATTTTCTGCCAAAGTGTGGTCCATTTTGTATAAATGTCGTCATAACTTTCAACAAGGTAGTATTGTTCCTTAATAACATCCATGAAGGACTCCCAGGTGAGTGCGACTGTAAATAATGTGGGTTCCTCTGTTTCCTTTTTCTCACATAAAGTCTCCCACCAATATTTGACATAGGGGATGGCTTTGAGGAGTGCAAAAGTAATGTTTTCTCTATTCGAAAAGTTATGGACATAAAAATACCCTTCTAGTAGATTCAACCATTTTTCTACAACATCTACATCTATATGGCCTTCAAATATAGGAATATCAAAGTTGATATATACCTTTAAGGGGGTGACACATCTGCTTGAGGAAGATCCATTGCCTATTGGTAGTCATCGAAGGATTTGCACAAAACTATCTATCATATTATTCCTCTGTTGTGTGAGGGATTCCTCGAGCAATAGTTTGAAAGGATCTTTTGTCCTGTTGTCTTTCTTTTCTCCCTCCATGGAAGGTCGCTTGGGCATGCGAGAGCCTTTGTCCTTAAGATAAAAAAGTTCAAGACCCAACTCTTTGTACCCTAACCTCGTTGGGGACATGCATTAAGAACAACCAAGAGCATACTGCTATGATACCACTGATTCAGATTTTATGAGAAGAACGAAATGAATACATATCTATATTATTAACATAGAGATTCAATGAACAATAATAGAGATACAATAAAACTTGACTTATATTAATAAAGAAATATGCTAAAAATGTAAAATGCAGACTAAAACAAGCTTGCTAGAATGGTGGTGGATTATCTCTGAGAAGAGATGTGATGACTGCGCTCATTCAGAAGAAGATGAGTAAAATGACGCTCTGAAATCCTTTTAAAAATAAACATGAATGAAAAAACCCTAGACATCCAAAAACCTAACCCTAGGAGATGAAGCGCTAAGAGTCATGTGGGCCTCATTGGGGTAAGTTGGTATATCAACTTCTCGGGGTTGTAACTTTTGCATATGATCTTCATTTTAGGCACATGATAGCCCATTGGAAAGTTCTATTCGAGGAATACACATTATATCATCATACTCTAATTGTGTACATAAGATAACTGTGACGAGCCCTAAAAACATTGTTTAGGGCCTCAAAATGGCCTTGGAAGTTCAGGGCCTGAAAACTAGGAAAAAACTGCCAAGATGAGCCAGTTGGAATAGGTGGGTGGCCATGAATATCCATCTGGATCAATATTTCCCTTGAACTATCAATTATGATTTCTCCTCTCAGTATTTGGGATATGTAAAGTGTGAACTCAGGGAGATTTGCTTGGATAATGAGGCACTTCAACTTCTACCGATGGTGATGTTCGATGCTCATTGTCTTAATTCGACCCCTGGAATGAATGATGTTGTCCACTCTGAGACTCTCTCACAAGATACATTGCACGAAAATTTCATTTGTGAGTCTCATCATGTATGTCACTCTCTTTCGATTTCCTTCCAACAGTCATATAGCAATCATTGTGAGTTCTATGATGGAATTGAGTCTTCGTTGGAGGAATCCTACATGTCTACATGTATCGTGAGTTATAATGCTTCCAAATTCAACTTTCTGGGTGGAAAATTGGTTGAATCAATCCTTCTTATCTTTCATCCCTTACTGCTTCATTCTCTACAGTTGACCTTCAATGAACATGCAATTGTAGGTTTGGAGTTACTTGATTGGCTTCAGTGGCACTACGATTACACCTAACCTTGTTTTAGCCAGTGTGGGGTAGGTTAGGAATATGATTAGCATCGTTCTTTTACTTCCATTCTTCCTGCATAGCTTATATGTTTCCTTTTGTTTTCATTTGAATATCATAGATTTGGATTTATCTTTGTTTTCTTCAATAAAGACCACCAGTTGTTGTTAGTTTAGTTTGCATCTCGTGATGACTTTCTTTAGTTTAAGTTCCTTTTTTGTACAAAATCTTTTTCCTTCTAATTTAATGCATTTCGTTTTTCTTCGTTTGACTAAAATCTTGACTCAACTCTAGTTTTCATCCATCTTTATGAGGAAACCATGTGCAATAATTCTTTGAGAAGTTCAACTGCAGGATTCAGTTGTTTCAACAACATTCGCTATGACGTTAAAATTTGGATAGCCATTCACCCCAAGAAGAAGAAAGAACATGTGTTGAGGAATACTTTACATCTTGGCCATGATTGAAAATGGACTGAGGGAATCATATTGGTTGTTCACAACCTTTCTTAGGATGGTTTCTATTGAGTAGAATCATTGAAGTGATTGAGACTCTCTGATAGAGGGTGTGCTTATCCTCAAGGAACAAGTAATTATGTTTCATTCTCCCTCTGATGATTCAACCACAATAATATTTGATCTCAGGGATATTGATCAATCAAATGGTTCGCAAGCACACTTCTTTAGGGAACAATTGACGATCGTCACAACTAAAGTCATTTTCTGCCTCAAAGGGAACATCTCCAAAAAGATTTTGATAAGGAAAAGATATATTCATTTTAAAAGGGCAATGTTTAAAGAAGACTCACGTATTCAAATAATTTTAATTGATCATGAAACATGCACTTGCACAATCAGAACTATGGTTAATTGAACATATCGTGTTGTAGCATAAGTTTTGGACCTAGAAGAAGTGAAGAGGAAATGAAGATCTCGCAAGGCCAAAGTAGATAAATCTGATGGACAACGAATTGGAGTTTTGGCCTACCCTTGATCCCTGAAGCACAAGAATGCAAAAGTAAACTGGAAGCTTTCAAAAAATCATCATTAAGAATGCAATTCTTAGTCAATGCTAGCATGGAATCCCGTCTGAATGAAATAGCACACATAATATTTCCCATAGATTAGTCTTATCAAGAGGCTACAAATTTCTTGTTGGTTTGGATGCATGAAAATCCTTGAATCTACTGGAAACACTTACTTTCATAATCTATTTTTAAATTTACTTTCTTTGTTGACTGCATCTCTTTGATCGTCATTTATCCAAACTTTCATTTTTCAGTTGCATTAGATTTTAGGCCGAGTTCATCTCCTAATTCCGAATGTGTTTCTTATGTTTATTTCCTCATCATATTTTCCCTCTAGAGGCAATTAATTCTTTAATTTATGTTCTTCTCATAATTCCTATTTGTATCTAATGACATGCATACCTCTCAACTTAGTTTGTTTGTCACATGCAACACCATCGCACTGGAAAAGGGCACGAATCAACTTGCATCTATTTCTTAGTTCCAAAGAAGAATTATTGGTCTTTGTTTGAATATAAATTAGAATTGTTTCAGAATATTGCGACAACAATCTAACTATGACTGAACATAGTGGTTAATCAACAGTCATCCTTGCATATTGGATGGTGAGTAGATTCTATGTAATGGGGAAACCATCCACACACTAAGTAGCTACTCATGTGAAAGGTGAAGTGTCAAAATCTAAAGGTTGAAAACCAAAAGGGATATATCTATGTAGCCAGGTGCAACAAATATTCAAATAAATCTCAAAATCTAGAAATCATCCTCTATCAGGATAAAAATCCACTGCTTTCCCCATCCACTGAATGTTAAGCATGCACTAAATAAATCAGGAAGGAATGGACAAGAAATTTTGACTAGAATAGGGGACATGAAAATATCTTTGTCGAGGCTATGGATGCTCGTTGGGAGTGGAGCAAGGTATGTGACATCATGGCGACTCCATCGGGGCTATGGAAGCTTGCTAGCAGTGGAGAAACACCTACGGGATATCAATATATGCACCTTGTGAAAAATATTTATTATCCCAAACCTATATTATCCCCATGACGAAGATACCAACTTGAATCATTGATGCAGTTTAAGGAAATAAATCTCATCATTATTCATCCTATGTTTACAACAAATGAGCTCCACTAGCTGACATGCAAGAATCACCAGTGAACCCACCACAATACAATCTTTCAGGTAATTGTGTGCATTATTTCTAGAATTTATGACATTTAAATTAATTTCTGGACCCTCTAGATTTTTTTCTTACCAAATAGGAAATACTAGTAGAGATTCCGGCTTCCCCCAGTATGTCGCCATTCATTGCGCGTGCACAACAACCTCCCAATTTTATTCTCTTATCATCTCTCTAAGACATGAAATTTGACCCCGCTCCAAATCTTCCTACTAGAACCCGTGCACTCTATTTCTCGTGCAAGTGGATAGGCCCATGGTTTTCCTCCCCTTCTTCACGCCTTGCTATTTGTGATTTCTCTTCAGATCACCTCGACTTATTGATCCACACTTCAGTAAGTCCCCTCTTCCTACGTCGTTACATAGCGTATCGACAAACACATCCTTTCTTTCACCTTAACATTGGCACGCCAATGATTTATTCGTTGATACATAGGCCAGCTTCCTTCGAACTTAGATGATGCACCGACACACTTCTGCTAATCCTCATTGACACACGCCTTTATCACCGGTTAAGTTTGTCAACATCGACACTTTGGTAATTTTCACATGATTATCTTTCTCACGTGCACACTGATCAATGTCTAACTTCCTTCCACTTTTGTCGATGCATTGCATATCGACAACGTCCCTCCCTTTCACTTCGATACACTGCATATTGGCGAGGTTTGTCTCTCCTACGTTGATGCACTTCTTGTTGATAATTTCCCCTCTCCTGTCGTTGATGTGCTACTATAAGGATTTTCGCCCCTTGTTAGCACTGAATGCATTGATAATGATCTTCTTTCTCTCGCCAACACTGACCTAGTCAGCGAGACTCACCTTCATCCCGAGGCCTATCTCATCCTCCTCCAACTTGAATCCTTCTTGCTACGCCCATCATTTAGTATTCTAAAATTTCTAATGACTAACCTCTTCATGCATAATTATATAGTTGATCATTGATTTCCTATCTCGCTTGATCAATTTCCTAATCGCAGTCATGATAGATCTATTTGTGTCACCAATGGATTTCATCACGCACATCATACCAACGTGTTTGTTTTACACTTCTTGATTTTATGACTAAATATTTATTGTGAAATTGTCATCTAAAATCAAATGGGTTAACCATGACACCTATTGGTCTTGTGATGGCTCTGAAACACACTTCGGAAGAAATTCAATCATCCCTGGTCCTAAAGAATACTAAGCGCTCTGAACATCAGTTGACAGTTTTGGTAGATTTGTAGTTTCATGCTACTAACACATCACCACAATTTCAATGGATGAACTAAGAACATATACACTACAGATGACGCGGGAACTTACATAATAAATTTTGTGTGAAGCATCAAAGAAAATGGGACCCAAAATTCCGTTAAAAAATGCCTTCGAGCCCAATTTTTTGGCATCCATCAAATTGAATTTTTAACCCCAAAAACAAACCAATCATATGGTTTCCTCCATTTTGATTCCAACACAACTCACATAATCAAAATTCGATGCTCGGAAGTGATAGAACGAATTTCCTAGGATTTCTTGCCCGAATTGGCCACATCGATCGTTGCATAGGTAAAATGTTTGTATGGCACTGTCATTTGGCTCACTGATAGTGCCTCTCCATGCTATTCATGGTGAAAAAAAAGAGACTACCCAATTTCAGGATGTACGATAAAGTTATGAAGAATCAGAATTTCCTCCAGGAGCGATAGCGAAAGGTTTACAAGTTGGGGTTTTTTTGCCTCTGCACGAAATCGTTTTGGGAAAGATGTTTGCCTCTGCAAGTAGAGAGACTAGGAATAGGATTCAGGGAAGTTTACATGAAATCTAAAGTACTTAGTGTTTAATTTTATGGGTTCAAATTTTTGAATTTAATAGTTTTTTTTGAGATTAATCTATCACTCATTTGTTGCAGATTAAATGGCGTCAAATAACCAACATTGAGAAGAGGTTGTGCTCAATGTCCCCGTAATGTGATCCACAACCAAAAATGACAAAGAAATAATAAAAATAGTTATCGCAATGATAGAGGAGCATCAAATAAAATTTAATTCAAATGGTTGAAGGAGATATCTAAACCCCATGATGATCGACTATCAAACTTGGATACAAAGATGTTCCCATGTGTAGACCAGTATTCACGGTGTATAAGGTACGTATGAAAAAAATCTATGATGGCCCACCAAAGAGAAGATATAACTGCTTTCTTTGTTGCTCATCATCACAAAGGGAATAAGAACAAACATTGGTAGGCGAAAGGTCACAAGGAAGGTGGAAATACAAAGGTCATATTGAACCTCAATAAATACTAGAATTGAACCCAAAGAAAGGGATTTTTGGCTCTTCAAACATTGTACATTTATGAACTATTTTAGGAATTCAATGTCAACTAAAATGGAGGAGACATTCCTTGGAGTTTTGATGTACTGTTTCTGAAACTACTAATATTGAGAAGCCCTCAGGGCCAACTTTTGATAGAGAGAAGAACTTGTGTGTGTTGTTGTTTTGTTGCGAACTAATTCAAGTGAAATGCATAATTTTCACATGGGTTGTAAGGACATGTTTTCTTATAGACTAATCTGATGCAACCTATGTTACTCTTGCAGTTTTGTTTTTCTTTCTTATATTATGTGTCTTGAGCGTATGAGTTGTGAATGTATGCATAAATGTGACTTAGAATTTTCTGGTTCTATACGTGTATGCATGTGTTTCTAACTATACACCTTCATGACAACTATCTGATTAGAGTTTATGCACAGTTTAGTTTCATTACAACTCATTCAATTATGAAAATTTTCTTCTGGATAGGCTAGGATAGGTTTAGAGTAGGTTATATTTCTTTCATGCATTTACATAGTCTTCATCTACATTTTCCATTTGCATAACCACCCATCATTCACCCTCATCGTTGGATCGGGCTGTAACTATTAAAACCAAAACCAAACCAGCAATGGCTATCAGGCCAGAATCCATATGGGTTCACTATTCCAAACAATGAGAGGTCTAATTTGGAATTCTTACCAGGGGTAACCCCTGCTGTTGACAAGGGTGATTTTGCACCTGTAAACAGAATGGTAACATAATATTCTAACCCTTTAATTATTATAAAAAATGATATAGGAGGATTATTATAAGATTTGAAGAATGACATTTTGCATTCATTGGCTATGCAAATGGATACCTTGTATATAAAAATGAATCGAGAATAAGAAGAAAGGGCACTAGCTATATTTTTCCCTAAATGCATCAAGAGGCATCATATGATTGAATTCCCACTTAACATTATAGAGGTATGTGCAATTTGTGAATAATCTCACACAATTGACAAATGCCCTTCTCTTCCAGGTTTAAAGGCTACATTTCAAGGAGTGGAGGAAAAATTAGAGTCAATATGCTTCATCAACCAAATATAACCAAGAACACCAAGACCCTTCCAAATAGGTATGGGTTACAATCATCCTTGGTATTTTTGTGGATACAATGAAAAAATGCCTTCTCAACCTTGGTATCATCCTAACCAACCCCCCTGGACAATGTAAAATCAATGGAAATACCAAAGCCAACCCATTCCTTCTCCATATCAACAATTTCAGAACTTACCTCAAGTTCAAAATCCTTAGTGGATTCATCCTCCACAAGGATGGAGGCCCCAAAATTTTCAACAACAAGTATTAATTCCTCCTCCTCCTCCTCCTCAACCAAATAACACTCCCCAAAATATTGCTCCACCAAAACAACCTCCACTACCAACTCAACTTTCTCCCAATTTAAATAATAAGTAGGTTCAACCTGCATGTAATAATGAGGCCACATATCATACCTACTCCTTAGATGTTCAAAAAATCAACCTTAGATCAGGAAAGTGTTGGAAAAACAATTTCTTATGGTTCATCACACTTCTCCTAGAATCATTCAATCGGACGGTCAACCTACATATGGAAATATTCAGTCAGGCGATCAACCAAATATCTACATTAGTCAATTGAGTAGTCGACAAGCATGTCAGTTGGAAAGTCGAACAACAATCGAAGACATTCAGTCATTGGATTGACCAGTCAAACAATCAACTATGAATTGGACACATGGACATTTGGGTTGAGGATCCTTGTCGAGACAACTAGACAACATGTATTTGATGAAGTTGACTCTAACAATTGACGGTTATATGTGGACAAGGTCCTCCCGATTTCAAGGAAGTTGGCTAGATATTGAAGCTATAAATAGAAAACCCCATGGGTCATTATCATCATGGAAATATCATTTTTTTTTGTACAATATGTTCAATATGCATTGTGATGTTTTGATCACAATGTGATGTGCTTAAGTGTTGTAACGGTATCTCTAGACACCACCTTTTGTCTTTGAAATCTTATTTCCTCTTCGATTATCTATATTCCTATTTGTCTATTTCATATCAGGTTACACCCAATCCCCAACATGGTATCATATTCGATGGTTTGAAACCTTGCATGATGTTTGCAAATCTTATTCAGTCTGATTTATTGCATGATTAACTATGGGCCAGTTATTTGCAGACTGTAACTTGTGGAAACAAATAAGTTTTTTCTAGATATCAAAGATGGATTTGAAAATCGATCCTGTAATCATGAATGGATCAAATTATGCAGTATGGGCACCAGACATGGAAACCCTATTGAACAGTAAAGGACCGTGGAAGTATATGAAGATTGTGATTCCATATCCAACAAATGATCTAGAAAAGTCGATTGTTGATGGAAAAAAGGATGAGGTTGTAGGGGTCATCATGACCCATATCTCATGGGAGATTTGTTTTCACAACAATGGAATCGACTACTCTCATAAATTTTGGAAAAATATGAATCCGTTGTTTGACAAAGTTGATGAAAGCCATATCATGCATTTGGAGAAAGGGTTGATCTATCTCAATCCTCATTCTTTTGACATAATATAGGACTATTTGGTGTGTGTGAAGGAACTTCAATTGAAATTGGGTGAATGTGGAAAGAATTATCAAAATAAAGATGGAAAACTCATCGAGGTGGTCCTGATGAACTTTTGAGAACACCATTCGGCGTGTTCATTTAGACTTTCTGCACCAACTAGTAGGCATTCAAAGAAGATGGTGAGGATTGCATCTTTAAATATTTTTGTGGTATTTTTATCACTAATCAACACCTTCAGTTAATGGCAGAAGCTTAGTGGAAAAAATCAAGCTCACTTTATCAAGGGAAAATGAAAGTCGAATCACAAAGAAAGAGGACGGTTTGATACCCTGTACAAAGATATAATTACCTCGACCAAAAACCTTAAGGGAAAACAGATGCACCTCATCAAAGTTGAAAGAAGAAGACATGTCAATATTTTGGAAAAGTTGGACATGTGGAGAAAGTATGCTATAAGAAGTTAGACGATTTAGAGGAGAAGGTTAAAATCCTTGAAGGAGATGGCTTGTCCATTGTTCTCTGACCTCTTGATAATTTCACCTTCCAAGTCAAACTTCTCACGTCACTTGTTGTCTCATTCTACTTAGAATGAATGTGTAGTTGAATCTGGGTGCACTCATCATATGGATGCATATGGCTATTGTTCACCTCAGCAGATGAAGCTAGGAAGGATTACTTGTTGTTGATGATTTTCTGCTTATTATTGTTGGTTAGAGTTGTTCACACTTTGTTGACATGGGAGGAGTTAATCCAGCTTTTTATCATGTGCCAAATCTCAGTGACATTTTTTTGTCTGTTTCTTAGCTAACAAAGATAGGTAAGATTTTGGAGTTTTGTCCATATCGGTTCTTTGTTCAAGATTTGAAGAAAGTTCGGTCGATTGTTGCTAGAGTGTTTCTCGTTAAGGACAATGTGTGTAGAATTAAGTGCAATGACTCAACCTGACACCGAGTTGACTACTCTTGTTTCTCATATTGATGAGCGAAGTTGAACATGGTATGAACGACTCATAAACCTAAATTTTTTGTCTGTAGTCGATAGAAACTTAGAGAATGGTTGTTGGTTTATCTAATGTTTTTCCCCCTAATGGATTATGTAAAATATGTGTAGTAGCTTGGCGACATCATTAGGAACCTTTTGACTATGGAAAAGTGTGGAAAGCACATAGCCTCCTAGAGCTAGTTCACATTGATGTCTACTGCATCAATCTACCTTCCCTAGTAGGTGCAAGAGGTATATGTGAAGATTTCATTGATGATCTCTCTCTCATTTCACTTGGGTTTATTTTTAGAAGAATAAAAGCCTTGTCTTTGAAAAGTTCAAATATTTTAGATCCTTTGCTGAAAAGTAATGTGGCCGACCCATCAAGTGATTGGGATTAGAAAATGGTGGTGAGTGTGTCAATCGACCTTTTGAATGGCCACCTAGTTTGATCTGACATTTTACTGGTGAGGGTGGTTGATTCCTCACACACCCGAGGTCGAAACAAAATGACATTGTAGAGATGAAAGATTAGAGCGGTAGTCAAGGAAAATATTTGGAGATGACTTTTTGTGGAGTAAGTATTTTCCTCCTGCGGCAGGGTTTGATATATCGTACAAATTATCTTCTCAATTGCATCTCTACTCGAGTTGTTCCTTTGGTGACTCTAGTCAGATGATGGAGTGGAAATAATCCTCGATTAGATCCACCTATGTGTGTTTGGATTTGTTTCTTGGGCTCATATTTTTGATGATTTAGAAAGAGTTAGATGCAAAAGAGTCATGCTTGCATCATCATGGGATACTCTAAAGAGTCTAAATCCCATCGACTATTTGATCTTGTCAAATGACAAATCATTATTAGACATAATGTATGGTTTGATGAGAATTCTTCTTACATCAAGTTGTTGACTAAGTAATCTCCTCACTTAGTCATTTATCTCTCACCTTCCCTCACCTTCCATCTCCTCACTTAACCATTTTCCTCTCTTGTCATTTCACCTCTCTTCATGCTCTCATCCCATGCCCAGCCATTTCCCATTTCTCATTACTCTCATATTCCATTCCCTTCTCATGTAGTCATTTTCTACCTTGTTTCTTTACTCTCCTCTCTCTTACTCTCATTTATGTATGGCCCTCTTCCCTCTACTCTCGCCCTCCCTTTGCTCTTCTTACTCTACTCTTTATACTTGATTTTCTCATTACTCTCATGTTCTCTTAGTCATTTATCTCATACCTAGTCTCATATTCATTTCACTTCTCTTCTCAGACTTAACCATTATTATCTCTTCTATCTTCCTTACTCTACTCTCCATACCTAAACCATTTGTATTTCTTTCTTAAACTCTAATATCTATACCCCATATTCTATACTTAGTCATTTCTACATTCACATTCCTTATTCTTCATTTATTTTATTTTCCTTTTCCTTATTCATTTTCCTTATTTCACATAACCCCATGAATTCCTCATATTATTTTAATATTATTTCTCTTGTCCTAAGTTGTCTGGACATATATCCAAGTGACACATAGGTAGAATTGATTGGAATTTATATGTTATACCACATCTACATGGATGTTGATTGGGTGATGACTAGGCAATGACTTGGTGACAAAAATATTACCGAGATATGAAATTTTCTAGGGCACTAAGAGCTAAGCTAAAGAATGAATTCCATATGTTCCTTTACTTCACATGAATAATAAGGAATGACTTTGCATTATAAACACCAATGTTTCAACCACCACAATGCATGTGATATGGAAATTTTAAACGAAAATACAAATTTAAATGGAGGGATAAGAATGACCCACGAAATTAATGGATGGTGGTTGAGTCTTTGACTTCCTGAGCTTGTATCTTGAGATCTGAGTCAGTTTTTGAAAAATTATACCTTGTTGGAAAGGTAATTAAACATGGAAAATGATGGAATAGGTTTCAAAAGGTGAAATTGGACATATATCTTTCAGAAATTAAAATAACATTCAGCTATATTTTTTTATGGTGTGTGATAAATATCAGCTGACACCTCAACTTCACTGTCCATATCTTGAGATCCAGAACTCGAAATTGTGCTAGGAAAGACATGTTAGAAAGAAATATTGATGAATTTTATATAGAGTGGTTTCCATGGATGAGAAATTGAATCTCACACTCATAAAATCAAAACACGGTCCACTTTAAAAAATACAATCAATTTAAAATTTTCAAATAAAGTTTCTTTAAAAAAAAAAATTGTTTTATTAAATACGAAATGGGCCCCACTTCAAGACATGAATGTCAATGATACAAATTAATTAATGAGGATTCAATGAGATGTTAACTAAAGTGAATATTTCAAGAAGAAAACTGTATAGAAAATTCAAGAAGAGAAAACCCTAACTACAACTCAAGAGGTTAGAAGAGCAGATTTTAAAAAGAAAGATAGGGCTTCATCAAAGTGTTAGAGAAGGTTGCATTATCAGAGCAGAAGATCATAATAGAAGGGTCCATCCATCAACATGCATCCAAGATTTTGATCAGCAAATAAATATCTACATCTTCTCCATTCTTCTTCTTCTTCATTATTTTTCTCAATGCTTTATGCTTGTATTTCTTAATTGAGCACAAGGTTGAGATTCTTGAGTGTTCCTCATGTATTCTTTTAATACTTTTTCTTATATGATCATGGGTATTTACATCCATATATGTGATTGTCCTATGTAAGCCATGATTGTTTATTGGATTCATGGGAATTTAGTCCTTGTTCTTGACAAGCTTTATTTCTGAAGATTTAGTCAATTGGTTTTATGAGATATTTCTATTGTTGAATGTATTTTTAGATAGAAACTCACAAAGGACTTCGCCGGGTTTTTCTTTAATGATTTTTTCATATCTTTGGATCTCAGTATTTTTAAGTATTCCCATCAAATTATTTCAATTTATGAATGCAAAACTCATTTCAAGTTCTTGGAGGTGATCAAGATCACTTCATCCTTTTTCTTGTGAGAAGATATGGATGTATCCTCTACTTGTATGTGATTTAGAGGGTTGCATAAATGGTGCTAAGTATATATATGTTTTGATATTGAAGCCTTTATTCAATCTTTGTATTGTTAAGAAGATACGTGTTGCACATAAAGATCATATCTGGTTTATCAAGAACCATTTCATTTAAATTAAGCAATAAATATTTGGATTTTGTTTTCTAGCACATTCTCCCCAATTCAATAGAGATCAAGAGATTATATATTTGAGAATATCTGAGGAGAGGTACCATCTCTATAAAAGGGGATTCATAACCTCATGGGGTTGTTGCTTTGGTCTTAACAGTTTAAACATCAACATGTATTTGGCGACCATACTGGGGAATTATTTATTTTCAAGATATCTAAGGATTTATTTCAAATATGATTGAAGGACCAGAGTTTCCATGATTTAAATTTTTGAAAAGAACATTCAAGAATACTTGTTCTAAATGCACACGGTTTATGAAAAGATTATTCAGAAATGCTTGAATGACCTCAAAGAGAACCAAGAACAATAAAATATTCAAGGAGTATGAACTCCCTGGTGATTCCATTGAAGGAACTCTTAAAATCCACAGAATTCTGGAAAGATTCAATAATATCAAGAATATGATTATTATGATTCCTCTGAGAAGTTGCTTTCATGTCATAATGCTCCTTTACCTTCTCCACCTAGCCCATCAATGGATTTACAAAACTTATCAAAACAAATAATTATCCAAAGTAAGAGGTGATTTCATAGAACCCCTTTAAATATGCTAGAATTTGATTTTCATATGTTAAGCCCTAAATGTGGCTCATTACCCCTTGGTGGGGAATATTACATTAGTAATGTTATTTTATTTATGTGGAAACTTTAGTCCATTAGTTGTAATTATACCTCTAGTCTCCTATATATACAAAGGGGACATTTGTTTGGTCATCTTGTAGTGTGCATCCTATGTGGGCAGGAGGTTGCCCCCTCAAAGAGGCTTATTATCCCTGAATTTCTCTCTTTTTCAAGGCATTGAGTACTTATTAGGGGTTTTCTATGCTATATTGATGTTTGGTTCTTAACATGGTATGAGGCTCAAGGTCTTGGGGTTTTGTTGCTACATCTAAGACACCAGATTTTCACTATAACTTTTCTTCTACAATGTTTCAGAAGGAATTTCTTGGAGGATATTTAGTAGACAGATCAAGGTAGGATTGGGTTAAAATTTCAGCTCTGATCTGCCACAATTTTGGAATCTGTGCTATGCAATATAAGGTTATGGAATCATCCAGTGAGTCATTGCGGAATTTTCTCTATAAAAGGGTTTTATAGCGTTTCAGACCCTGAAATCCAGAGACTATTCACAAAAAATAGTAAGGTATCTGTGAGTAAGGTAAGCTTCTGGTTCATCTTACATTTGTGGATACACATCCACAGCATGGAAGATGGGGTGTCTGACTAGTCCTATTGACTAGCCTCAGAAGGTGTTCCAGGTAAAAAATCTATAACTTCTTCCTAGAGTATCATTAGGTGAGACTAGTTGCATTGGATAGTGGACATTCTGTAGTATTTCTGGTATGAGTTTCATAATTTTTATATCAATTATATTGAAATGCGGAACGCTATACAAGTGAGATCTTGGAAAGGCCAAAATTAGCAGAGTTGTGGGGAAGTTACAGCAAATTCCACTTGGCACATCAATTTTGATCAGACCTACAGGTGTAGAAAACTTCCAAAGAACTAAAAAAGAAAGTTTCATACCAGGAAGGGATGAAACTTTGGAGGTATATGAAGAAGGTGTCTAAGCGAGAACCACCTCAAAATCAAAGGTTCAAAAGTGATACTTGTAGCACCACCCAAAGGGAACTTATACACCAAATAAAGCCTCTCCAGAAAGTCCTACTTGGACTCTTAATGAAATTGAATAAATGGTAGGGACATAAATGAATTACAAAAGACAATTGACAAAATATGAACTACAAGGAATGATGGATTCAGCTGAAGCTAAATTGGAGGCAATAATGGATATAAGATGGATGGTTTAAAAGGGAGATCATGGAAGGAATGAAAAAATTTCTTAATAGAGGACACCTAAAGTGAAAATGTGTCCCATGAGAATTCATGATGGGGACACTAGGAAGATGAATCAAGAATATAGAAACTCCAACTTTGGGTTTGAAGACCAATACATGTTCCTAAGGTCGATATGAGGAAGTTTGATGGCAAGGACCCAATCACATGGATACTTAGGATGAAACAATTCTTTGATCTACATAATGCCACATACACTGGAGGCAATAATGGATACTAAGATGGATGGTTTAAAAAGGGAGATCATGGAAGGAATGAAAAATTTCTTAATAGAGAGGACACCTAAAAGTGAAAATGTGTCCCATGAAATTCATGATGAGGACACTAGGAAGATGAATCAAGAATATAGAAACTCCAACTTTGGGTTGAAGACCAACCATGTTCCTAAGATCGATATGAGGAAGTTTGATGGCAAGGACCCAATCACATGGATACTTCAGAT
This sequence comes from Picea sitchensis, assembly GCA_010110895.2. Taxonomy (NCBI): domain Eukaryota; kingdom Viridiplantae; phylum Streptophyta; class Pinopsida; order Pinales; family Pinaceae; genus Picea; species Picea sitchensis. The sequence continues at coordinate 26,833 of SNQJ01S0199291.1, forward strand.
GAAGCAATTCTTTGATCTACATAATGTGCCAGATACACAAAGGTATGAATTGCTTCTTTATATTTAGAACCCAATCAATTTGTATGGTATCGATGGCTTTATTCTCACAAATCACTCGTCACTTGGAAAATTTTCACGGAAGAAATGATAGCACACTATGAGGATATAAGGAGAAATACCTTATTTAGCCAATTGATAAATCTCAAGAAAAAGGGTTCAGTTACAGAGCACATTGAGAACTTCCAAAGATTGAATATAAAGGTGACAGATATTCCAGATGAGCACTTGATTGATGTATTCATAGGAACTTTAAAGGA
>SNQJ01S0199292.1:0-17088 GCA_010110895.2 Picea sitchensis
TCTAACTTCATACTTTGGGGGGCAATCTATTACACATAAAAAATACTCACTTTGATAGTGTCGCAAGTGTCATCATTACAAAGGTCGCAAGTGTCGCATTTTTCTCACAAGTGTCGCAAGTGTCAAAGAAAGCATATTACCATGATGCCTATGTCATGCCTATAACGACATGAGAAGGACACTTGAAACACCTGAAACACTTGTTTTGGAAGAGGAGGAAAGGTTAACTGGTCTCATGAACCATTTGCCATCTGAAAACACTCAAGAAAATAAGTTTTGGAGGAGAGAGCTCCCCTATACCTCTTCTGGGAGCATTGGCGCTCCCCCTTACATTGTCTGGGATCATTATAAAGCTCCTTTGGCCCTTTTGATGGAGCGTTGGTGTCTTTAGGAGTGTTGGCACCCCCCTAAATCCTACTAGGGAGTGCTACAACACTCTAATGGCCCTTTTGAAGGAGCGCTACCTATTCTAGGCAGTAGTTAAGTTGTTGAGATGAATGGGGGAAGGATATTTTTATTCTTAGAAGGAAGTTGGGTTCAAATTCCCTAGTCAAGCCATGATCTTAGGGCAGGTCCTCAACTGAAGGAGGAAAATCCTCAACTTCTCCAAGGATATATCAAGTGGTTAAAGCCTCTCCAAGGCTATATAAGCAAGCTTTCTCATGGTGAAAGAGGACTGGAAAAGGAGAATCACACCAAACTTATGATCTTATAGTTGGTGCTGGAACATAGATTTTTTGGAAGCAAGAGACCTATGATCTCATAGGGATCAATCAGTGAAGCTATCTTCATTCGGATCGTGGATATTTTGAGCAAGGGGTAGACAAGGAGGACTTGACGAAACTACTGCAATTCACCTATGGTTGTAAGCAATGTTTTGTCCTCATTAATATAATTTGCTTGGCCTGTTTCTTTCTAATTCGTGTTCAATCTCACATGAATTTGTCTCTTTAGTAGATAGAACTATTTCGGACTAATCTTGATAGAGTATAAAGTGGTCATACTTTGTTTGTCTACAGGGCTTATCAAAGAGCGAAAGATTGGAGCTCAACTCGGAGCATGCAGGGAAAAACACCGGTAAAAGGTACTTCTTTTCTCCTTCCTCCTCACACACTAGCCCACCTAGATCTAAAAGGAAGTCAGTGACCATGATAAGCACTTTCTGTCTTAGAGTTAAGAGTCTAGCTCTTTGAGGAGATCTACCTGTCTGCAGGGAGATTTTCCTTCAACAATCTTTCTTGAAGATGTCCTTTGCTCTTACCAACATGGATCTGCACAGATAGAGACACAAAGAAACCTTTCAGAAGATCAAATGAATCATGTATAAATGGATAATAGATCTAGTGACATGACATAAGAATATCAATTCCCTACGAAGATTATTACAATTACATACAATCAAGTAAGGAGGAAAATCATTTAGATCTTCTATTAATTGACAAATTGTTTACAACTTACAATCATAGAAGTTGATGCAGTCCTTTCCCAAGTTCCTTTCCCAAGCTCTGTAATCAAACCACTAGTATAAGTTTGTTTTCTCCTTTCTCTCCCCTTTTCCCAGGAGAGACCCTCAATATATAGGATAATAAAGATAAGATCAAAAGATAATCTAGATAGGATCAAGATGCCCAATATGACAAGCTTCTCGAGGTCGAACCACGAAAAATTCAAGGTTTAATCTCATCTCATAGAAACTAATCCTAAATAGGGAGTAATAGACCTGGTCATGCCCTACATTCTTGCAGGGAGTGACCGGTCTCCCTTTGAAAGAGGACAAGGAGAAACCAACAATTTTGGTCATGGGATGTAAAGGGACAACCAACGACCAGGAAAAAAGGGACTGCAAACTCAGGGGAAAAGTGGTATAATTTAGTGTTTCAGACTACTATGCTCTAGATGATGTCCATCATGTGATAATGTGGAAAATAACTGTATAACAACGAGAGCCCTATCCTAGTCCAATAGGATGAAAACATTTTATTTTATTGTTTAAGTATCACGGATATTATGTAGTGTTGTTTTGTATGCATTTTATTTGATCTTGAACAATCACCTTGTAATATTATTTTAAGAATTTTCATAGAGATCTATTTCTAGAGCTCATAAATGTTTTGGTTTCTAACATTCATTAAAGCTTGAGATCTCAAATATGTGCCTCCTTTACATTGTTATGAAATTAATTGTTTGAAATCATTTAAAGCCCTCTATTTTGGACCTTCACTTTATTCTTTGTCTTATGTGTCTTGGGTCGAGTTATTTCCCTCTTAATTTATGAATAGACCTAATGGAATGAATGAATTTATTCTAAATATTTTAATTAAAATCATTATTTTTTGTTTGGTTTAAGGCATGGTTAACTCTTAAATGTTGATGATATGAATGGAAAAATATATTGCTTCTTGAATAAAATAATTTATAATGTGAGTGAGAAAGAGGAGCACCACCTCTATAAAAACTTAGGGCATATTTTTATCGTGTGAAGTTGATTCACTTTTACTTTAAAAATTCTTGGTGAACAACAACAGGCTCCACCGCATGTGCAACTTAATAATTAGCCAGGGGAGGATTTCTCTTGCAAGATTCTAATTTTGGGATTAAGAAAGAGTGAAGAGCCCCCAAACATGAGTTAGCTAAAATTTCAATTAAAAAGTGTCTTAAATCAAAGGACTAAGTGAAATTAGTGGGCTCAAAGTACCTTTAGAATAAAATATTGGATGTGCTTCTCTAACCAATGTATAAACACCCAAATTTAAGGTTTTCTCCTAGAGGTTATTCATTTTGAGATTTTAACTTTTGCAGGTAAAGAGGGAAAACTCAAAGACCAAGTCCATTAGAAGTTGAAGATCTTCTTGAAGTATCCCAATCTCGCATCAACATGTGGTTTTCTCTTCCTTCTATTTGTCATCTTCTCCATCCTCATTTTGATTATAAGCATTATGTTATCACCCTATAAATTTTATGTCAATTTATGGGTGATTTTGTAGCGCTTTTGACGCATTGGACCTTTTGTAGCGCTCATGAGGTTTTTCTCTTTTCATAGCACCAAATATCCAAAATGATGCCAATATCCTCACCAATGTCTGCCAGATGTGTTCTTTGTAATCCCAACCCTTGGTGTATTTTCTGATTAATAAAATAATTGTTTTAGATATGAGACTTTTATAGTTCTCAAGCCTAAAACCTTTGTTTGTTGAATGAATTATTGGACCAACTTAAATCCATATTAACCACATATCTATCAAACGTTAAGAGGGATCAAATCTCTCTAGGTGAAAACCTCTTTTAGAGTGCAAAACTTGAGGAAAGGTTTGCACCTTGAGAGATTTGATCCCTCTCAAGGCTTGATAGATATGGGGTTAAGATGGATCTAAGCTGGTTTATAAAATTAAAAATTATTCAATATATATTCTTAAAAATTATAATGATGAGAGAAAATGTATTAATAACATTTACCAACTATGTAATTATAAACAATAATATATATTATATTACTTTGAAATTCAAATATTTTTTATCAAAAACAAAAATGGTTTACAATTGGACGATTTTTTATCCTTCGCCTTTTGCCTTATCAAGTAAAATTCATTTTTTTGCAATAGGTTAACAGAAAATCCATACTAAGGGATGAAACTATGCCCATGATTAATACAATAATGACCTACAAGTAAACCTAGAACGAAGGAAAATAACATTGGGAATCAACAACCATTAAGATGTCTTTCCCTTATCCTGCCTAGCAAAAAACTGAAGGTAAGAAATTCTAGTTGTTATTTTCCTTAAAGTAACTCCTCCCCATGAGAGAAGAGTGTACCCAGGAGTGAATTATAAACCTGATAGTATAATAACCCTAGACACAGATATGAAAATTTTGGTAAAAAATGAAAATTAAACAAATCTACGAGGATAATGAATTTCTTTTTGCAATCGATGTAATAGCTAATAGAAACAAATGACATATAATAAAGAAAAGTATATCCAAGAATGAATTGTAAACATCCCCCATATAATAACGCTACATGCGAGTCTGGAAATTTCAATAAAATTTAAATCTAAAACCACATGGAGGGATAATGAATTCTAACACATGGGTGAAGCCTAACCTCTAAGAAGAAAAAACACACACACACACACATTCTTAAAACGTGGAAAAATAACCCTAAATTCTTTTTTGAATTTTCCCTCATATTGAAAACAATAATAAAGAAGAAAACCCAAAAATGATTAAGAGTGAACGCACTGAATCCACTTCTTCATATTGATTATTTAAATCTTATTCTTTTTACAGTTTTACAGTTGTAACTACAAAAAATGTTTCACTAACTAATTCAGTTCACGAGATTACAACTCTTAACACTTCCTCTTAATCTCGAGGATTACATTATTAATAATGCCTAAACTTTGACGTTGAAATTGAAAAACATCTCTTCCCAAAGGTTTAGTGAAGATATCAGCTAGCTGAGCTTTAGAACCACAAAATTTGAGGAAAATGTCACCATTTTTTACGAGTTCACGAATGAAGTGAAATTGAGTATCAATGTGTTTTCTTTTCTGATGAAACACATTATTCTTCGACAAGGAAATAACAGAGTTATTGTCACAAAAAATTAAAATAGGTTCTTTTGTCGTATATCCAAAATCCATCAAAAAACTTTTAAGACAAACTGCATGGCATGTTGTTGTTATTTCCGCTACATATTCCTCTTCTGCAGAAGAGATAGAAACTATGGGCTACTTCTTAGATGCCCCTTGAAATCAAATTCTTTCCAAAAATAAAAGCATAGCCTGAAGTGTTTTTTCTGTCATCAATACTTCCTACATAATCATTGTCGGTATAACCTGTAGGCATACTGTCTGCTGAAGCTATGTACCACAAACCAAAAGTAGTTGTACCTGCAATGTATCTTAATATCCTCTGACCAACTTTCCAATGAGAATCCTTAGGAGATTCCATAAACCTGGAAATGTAACTTGTTGCATATGTTATGTCAGGTCTTGTAGTAGTAAGATACATAAGACTACCAAGAAGTTGTTTATACAATGTGGAACTTATTATTGATCCCAAATATTCCTTGCTTAATTTAGTGCCAAGAGAAATAGGAGTGTCAATAGGCTTACACTTTTCAATCTTAATTTTTTTTTAAACTTCAGCAGCATATTTATGTTCACTAATAAATCTATCATGATCATATTGGTCTACTTCAATGCCTAAGAAATACTTCATTAATCCAAGATCTATCATTTCAAACTCATTTTTCATGGCTGATCTAAATGTATTTAACATCATGTTTCCTGTGTAGATCATGTCGTAAACATAAAGACATAGGATGAGAATATTACCCTGCTGATTTACCTTGATATACAAAGTAGGCTCTTTTTTGCTCCTACTGAAACCATCTTTGAGTAAATAATGATCAATTCTACTATACCATGCTCACGGAGCTTGCTTCAAACCATACAAGGATTTCTTTAATTTGTACACTCGATGCTCTTGTGTTTTAACTTCAAATCCAGATGGTTGTTGGACATACACTTATTCATTTAACACTCCATTCAATAAGGTGGAATTGACATCCATTTGATAAATAGGCCACTTATTTTGTGTTGCAATGCCCAAAACAAATCGAGCAGTATCTAATCTTACTACAGGTGCGAAAGTTTCACCATAATCAATGCCAACTTGTTTTGAAAAACCTCTGGAAACTAACCTTGCTTTGTGTTTCTCAATATCACCTTTTTCATTCAATTTAGCTTTATAAACCCATTTGACACTTATGACTTTTTTATCTGCAGGTAGATCAACTAAATCCCATGTATTGTTTCTTTTAATATCTTCTATTTCATTATTCATTGCATCTACCCATTATTTTTTCTTTGTAGGTTCATCGAAACAAGTAGGTTGAGATGACAAAAATGCAAACTGTACTACATTATCATCTTGGTCATATATATCACGCAAACATCTCATTCTTTGATGATTATGGTCAGAATCTGAATCACTATGAGATGAAGAATCATTATGAGACGATGAAGTACTTTCATTTTGTACTTGCAATCTTGGAAGACATGTTATTGATTGTTGATGTTCATCTAACTTTGTAGGTGTTTGATGTTCATATAACTCAAGAGAAGGATTTTGAGAAGTATTGTTTTCCATTTCATCCCATGATTTATCTTCCATAAATTTAACATCTCTACTTACTATAAATTTCTTAGTAACAAGATTGTATAATCTGTATGCTTTCGACTGTTCACTATAGCCAATAAAAATGCACTTCTCACTTATATCATCAAGCTTCTTTCTTAGCTCTTCAGGAACATGAGCAAAAGCAACACAACCAAATTTTTTGAAATGAGAAACATTTACCTTAGATCCACTCCATTTTTCTTCAGGTACTTTACCTTGAACACTGGAAGTTGGTGATCTGTTAAGTATGTAAATTGAACATGCAATTGCTTCAGCCTAGTAATCTTTGGACATTTTTCTTGCTGTAAGTAAACTCATGCCCATGTTCATGATGGTGTGATTCTTTTTTTCTGCCACTCCATTTTTCTGTGGAGTATATCTGGTAGTCGTTTTCTTTTTAATACCATGATGTTTACAAAAATCAACAAACTCTCTTGAGTCATATTCACATCCTCCATCGGATCTCAAAAATTTGACAAAACTACCACTTTGTTTCTCTGCTTCATCCTTGAATTCTTTGAATCAAGTGAAAGTATCGGATTTGTGTTTGAGAAAATAAACCCAAAATTTCCTTCTAAAATCATCAATAAATGTCAGAAAATAAAAACTTCCACCAATAGACTGATTTTTCGTAGGTCCACATAAGTCTATGTGAACTAACTCTAAACATTCTTTGGCTCTATAGGAGGATGATGGAAAACTATCTCCCTGGTATTTTCCTACTATGAAACTTTCACAAGAATTAATCTGATTAATCGAAGGAGGCAATCCTGTCACCATAGATTTTCTTTGTAACAAACTCATACTTTTGACTGGTAAATGACCATAACAATAATTCCATAACTTAGTTTCAGTCACATTAGAAATATTGCATGCATACATCTTCCCACTTCTCATTTCTAAGGGAAACAATCTTTTCTTTTTCATAGGGACTTTTGCAGCAAGTCTTTTAGTTTGATTAAGAATTGTGCAAGAGTTATTGTGGAAAGTGACATCATAACCATGCACCATTAATTTCCCTACACTCAACAAATTGTGTTTGATATTTGGTACATAGTAAACATCAGGAATATTTTTCACTTCACCCTGCTTTGTTAAAACTAGCACAACACCTTTTCCTAAAGCTTTGATCGAATGATCATCACCCAAACTAATTGTAGTAATAAGAGATGTATCAAGATTAGAAAGTAAATCATTGTGACCAGTCATATGATTGCTACATCCACTATCTAGCAACCAAACATTCTTGTCAAGAATTTGCTATGATACTTGAAATGAAAGAAACAAAGTATCATATGTTTCACTTTCTGTGACATTAGCTTTATTTCTAAACTGCAACTTACGACATTCATATTTATGATCATCCAACTTTTTGCAATAACGACATTGAATTTCTGATTTACTTGTCCATCTCTGACCATGATCTTGTGAAGACGATCTTGAATGCTCTGACTTGTCTTTTGTTTTTTCAGGTTTATCTCTTGTTTGAGAATGTCCTCTACCATGTCCTCGACCACGTCCATGAAAATATCCGCCTCTACCTATATCCATGGACACCTTATTCTGAAATGCATGCTCTAAAGTACCAAGATCCAAGGTCATCCTTGCTTCATGAGATAACAATGAACCAGTCAATTCTTCTATAGAAAAATTAGTTAGATATTTCGACTCAAGAAGAGAAGTAACTACCATTTCAAATTTCTTAGGTAAACTTCTAAAGACTTTTTCAACAACTCTTTGGTCCGTGACTTCTTTTTTTCCATTAATCCTAATTCGATTCATAATACCCATAACTTTAGTCATAACTTGGTCAACACTTTCTGATTCACTCATCTTGAGGGTTTCAAATTGAGTTCTAAGGGTTTGAAGTCTCATAGTTTTCACTTTATCATTACCCTTATAAGCTAACTTAAGAATATCCCATGCTTCTTTAGCAGTCTTGGCACCAATAATNTTGATCGAATGATCATCACCCAAACTAATTGTAGTAATAAGAGATGTATCAAGATTAGAAAGTAAATCATTGTGACCAGTCATATGATTGCTACATCCACTATCTAGCAACCAAACATTCTTGTCAAGAATTTGCTATGATACTTGAAATGAAAGAAACAAAGTATCATATGTTTCACTTTCTGTGACATTAGCTTTATTTCTAAACTGCAACTTACGACATTCATATTTATGATCATCCAACTTTTTGCAATAACGACATTGAATTTCTGATTTACTTGTCCATCTCTGACCATGATCTTGTGAAGACGATCTTGAATGCTCTGACTTGTCTTTTGTTTTTTCAGGTTTATCTCTTGTTTGAGAATGTCCTCTACCATGTCCTCGACCACGTCCATGAAAATATCCGCCTCTACCTATATCCATGGACACCTTATTCTGAAATGCATGCTCTAAAGTACCAAGATCCAAGGTCATCCTTGCTTCATGAGATAACAATGAACCAGTCAATTCTTCTATAGAAAAATTAGTTAGATATTTCGACTCAAGAAGAGAAGTAACTACCATTTCAAATTTCTTAGGTAAACTTCTAAAGACTTTTTCAACAACTCTTTGGTCCGTGACTTCTTTTTTTCCATTAATCCTAATTCGATTCATAATACCCATAACTTTAGTCATAACTTGGTCAACACTTTCTGATTCACTCATCTTGAGGGTTTCAAATTGAGTTCTAAGGGTTTGAAGTCTCATAGTTTTCACTTTATCATTACCCTTATAAGCTAACTTAAGAATATCCCATGCTTCTTTAGCAGTCTTGGCACCAATAATTTTAGGAAATATAGAATCATCTAAAGAAACTAAAATATATGATTTGTCTTTTCCTTCTTTTTTCTTAAGTTATGCTAATGTTTTTCCTTGAGCAACAGTCATAGCAACAACAACATTTGCATCAGTTTCTATGAACCCTGTTTCAACACAATCCCAACATCCTTGACCTTGCAAAATGACTTTCACCTTCTCACTCCAAAAATCATAATTGGAACCAACTAGAGTTGGTGCTTGAATTGACCAAGAACTAGACATGTTTCTAATTCCAAAATATCAGCCAATTTTTTTTTTATATATAACTCCAAGTGAATTTTCATATTTCAAAACTCCAAATTTTATAAATACTCATTACCAAAAACCAAAGTAAATAAAAAAAAATGTAAATGAGTTTATTATAAAAAAGGAATTCCAAGCCTGTAATTCTCAGCCACGCCCTCTTCCAATTCGACAGTGGCTCTTCTCCAAACCGATGACAACACTATGGCACTTCTTCAAACTATCGTCCAACTCTTCTCCAAACCGGTGGCAGCTCTATGGCACTTCAAACTGTCAGGAGGATTCTTCAAACTAGCTAGCGACGTAGACAACAACTCAACGTTCAGATGGTATTCTTCACTGTGGAAGAGAGATGCAGACAACAACAGTCACGAACAACATTAAACAACTTACACTATTAAACAACTTCTGGTCATAGTGAACAACCTTACGAACAATACGTAGGCAAAGCAGGGTATTCACACAATAAACAACGTTCAATGGGTATTCTGCAAGATCTGGGAGTGGGCACACACAACAGACTCTCTACTCCCAACCTCATGCTCTGATACCATGAAAACAATAATAAATAAGAAAACCCAAAAATAATTGAGAGTGAACGCACTGAATCCATTTCATATTGATTATTTAAATACTATTCTTTTTACAGTTTTACGGTTGTAACTGCAAAAATCGTTTCACTAACTAATTCAATTCATGGGATTACAACTCTTAACACATATGAGTTTCAATAAAACCTTGGAAAATTCACAAATTAGAGCACAAAGAAGATGAGTTCAGCCTCCACTGAGGGGATCAAAGATATTTTCGAAATCCATCTAGAAAAAAAAAATTAAACTCAAACTTAACCACATAGAAAGCATGGAATTGGTATCAGCAGATCACAAGAAGTCTGTTGCGTTTGTTGAGTGGATGTTTTTCCCAGATATTTTTTGTCGATCCGCATCGTTGTTATGTGACTGGTATCTATGGGTATTTATGAAGGTGCATGGAAACAGAAAGGAGGTCACACTGCATGGAGGAGCTATAGTGAAGTGAAGTGAGGTGTACATGACCATTTTGTCAGACTCACACTGCTTTGATTGTGAGAAGTGTGTAGATGGATTTCTTTTTATATGGATGTCAATAATCAGATGCAGGTACAAGAGGAAGCACATGAAGATATGACCACATAGATATTTAGATAAGTAGTCATTANTAAGTAGTCATTAAGGGAGAGTGTTGGAATATATAATTCCTACTTATCTAATATGCTTGCTAATGCATTGAGAAGTAGAGCTAATGAGTTGTGTGATCTTATTCTTAAGAGGTTGTTAGAGAGTTGTATTGGTGAGATCCTAGTCTGGGGTGTGGTTGAGATATTCTCTCAACCTCTTGAGTTATATTTAGAATAAGTTAGATCTTATAACAACCTATACACTCTATATAATAGAGTCCAATGTATTGATATTGTAAGTAATTGAATATTTGTTCATATCACTCTACTCTCCCATTTTATCAGGAATCTTGAGAAGATAATACTGGCAGAGCTTACACTTACATGAATGAATGATCCTTGGCTAAACTGAATTATTTTACGAAATATGTTTTGGTTGTGAAATGCTCGAGTGGGAGAAAAAACTAAGGATCATACTTATATTCTTTTTATTTTTAATGTAATGTGGCTGTGAATGGCCAGAGTGGGAGAAAAAATGAAGGATCAGACTTATATTCTTTTTATTTTGTCATGGATTGTTACATACTATAATGTGACAACATCTCCCCAATATTGGGTTGTAGAGTGCCTCTCAACACAATTAATTATGAAATATGGATCGAGGTTGTAGTCACTACTTATCAATTAATACAACCAAGTTATGATGTATTCCTCTTCTTCATTTTCTTTATTATATGATCTTAAATGAGCTAGTATATCTATGTTGTGCCTTGCCTATTAGTTTTCTTTCTAATAAATATGTGTCACCAAAGTAGTCATGCCTCCTCATGTGCCAATATTTTTTTTCTTATGAATTTTCCTAGTTTAAATATATATTGATTCCTAGGCGATCCGTAAATGAGGGACTTATATCCCACTCTATTCATCAACACAGATCCTCTGTGGAATTTAAGTTCTTGTATTTGTCTCTTTCTCATACATAGAGCTCTATCTTCAAAAAGGATTGTACACAAACAACAACTACAAAACTCTATGTTCACTATCCTTCAGTATGCATATGAGGATGTAATGTTGGTTGGATCCATGGTTTGGGTGTTTGATTGTCTTATGCATAGAAATCTTGTTCTTTAAACGATTATAATGCCTTTGGTTGTTGAGTGTAGCTTGTAAACGACCACTAGTTTATTCTCTAACAAGAATGTAAGGATGCTTTTGTCTCCCACTCACTTGAGATTCTCCTCTACAATTATGAAAATCTACCTTGACTTTTCAAATTTGTCTTACACGAACTTGAATCATTCCTTTAAATACTTTCTCATACATTCCATCCTAGCTAAAATCAATCCAAAATGCCTATGAGAATTGAAGAAAATAAAATCTTTAAACAACAACTATTGGAAAAAATATGGATCCTTTGGTGATTTCCAATCTCAAATGAAAAAATTACTAGATGCCTGAGACTTTGGTTTCCCCGAAGCTCAGTGTAATTCTTCCAAGAGGATATACACACTATCAAATGGTGAAGGGTAAATTTTCTTGCAACTTCTTTTCTGCAACCATCCATGCAAATTTAGAATGCAATATCGAAGACCATAAACAAAAAAAATTCTTGCTCATCAATCTTTGGTAAAAAAACATTGAACATAAGCATATGAGGCGATATATTCTTCACCATTGGATTTATTTTTCTCATTGACAAGTTTTACTTATTTTCCTCTATTGAAACATTTTCTTGCTCAACAAATTCAATTGAAAGATTTGAACTCAAACACCAAGCCAATCTCTCTTGGTCTTTAGCCAATGGACTAAGTGAGAGGCTACTCAACCCACAAAAGTCAAGTTGACCAAGGATGAGCTAGGTCGACTAGCTAAGTGTCTACTTGACCAAGCAATGAACAAGTCAGCCAAGTAAACCCAATGGACTAGCTAAAGGAAATCAACCAAGTAAGAGTGCCAGTTCACCAAGTGAAGAGAGAATCGACCAGGAAAAGAGGAAATTATAGTCTACTATTTGTGTGTGGCCTATTACTCTACAATCAATGGTCGTACAAACTCTAGGAAGGTGGAAATAACCTATGGGAGGAAGAAAAAGTCGAGGTTTGTAGGAACTCGACCAAATAGGTGAGGAATCAATCATGTAGATAAAGAATAAACTAGGCAAGAGTCAAGTCAACCCAGAGAGGAAAGGAATTGACCAAGTAAGAGAAATTGACCATGTAAGAGTAAAATTCGACCCAACCAAATGTTAAATTGACTTGTTGAGTGAGAAGTCAGCCCAAGTAGGTAGGAAATTGAACAACATGTATTAAATCAACCAAGGAGAGTGGAATTGACTCAGGGAGACTGAAATTCCATATTGTGGGGAAGATTTGAACTAGTAGGAAATATAATTTCACCTAATAGCTAGAATTGAACCAAATTAGAAACTCCTACAAAGGTGCAACAACTTCAAGATGACAACCGTCAATATCTAGGCTTGGGAATGCATCTTACGATGGTACTAATAGAGTTTTTATACTCTCTATTAGACAAGGAAAACCATTAATTCATTAAATCTACAAGTTTGATTATATATCCCTCTCATTTACACTCCCACTATTCACTAGTAGCCATTAAAATAATAACTAAAATAGGAATACACTGAGCACAATCACATTAGAAATCTCAAAGCAATTCAAGAAACAATGGACATGATATTTACCCTGGAAACACAAATGGGAAAACCAAAAATACCCATTGAGAATGCAAGTAAAGGAGAAAATAGGGAGATTCGGGGCAATGGGAAGGACAAAAAACATGACATTTTACTTCCCATTCCCTTGTCTCTTATCCTCTTCTATTTTATTTTTATTTTTATTTTTAATTATTATTTTTTTTCATTTTGTCTTATTCCACTTTATAGATTTGCATTTTTTTCATAGTTGGTATTACCTTCATTTATTGTTGAATTGGCTTGAAAGTACCAAGTCTTATAACTATTCATTAGTTTTGGATCCATTTCAGATCACTAGGGTTCAAAAGATCATTCCTATGGTTGAAATCCTGTCCAAATCTTGAATTCCTATGGAGAAAAGGACAGAAGACATGATTCATGAGACTTTGAAAAGTGTAAGGTGCATTGCAAAGGAAAAAGGAAATGACTAAGAACTCATAGTGACCCTCATGAGTGCGAAAGGAAGCTTTGGGAATATCTACCTCTTTCATACGTATCTGGTGGTAGCCAAAACGGAGGTCAAGTTTGGTAAAGTACTGAGAACCACTTAATTCATCCAAAAGGTCATCGATGACAGGAATGGGGAATTAATCTTTGATTGCCATTTTTTTGAGGGCATGAAATTTAGGACACATCTGCCAAGTGCCTTATTTCTTGAGTACCACGACTACATGAGAAGAACAAGGGTTGGTACTAGGATGGATAACACCCGTTGCGAGTATGGTTAAGTCCTTAAAATTCATGGTGATGGGGCCTAGTGTTCGTAGTCATTCGACACCAAGCACAATGTCACAACCACCCATGTTAATAACAACCATATGATTTTTTAGGTGGCACTAACCAATTTATAGGTGTTATTTTCACAACACCCCCCACATTTCATGGAACCACCATTTGCAATCATGATTTGAAAATTGTTGACTGCACAAATATAACACATGATCTCTTGAGAAATGTGTTGATGAATAAAATTATGGGTGTTTCCACTATTGACTAGGATAATTAATTTCTTATTCTTAATGTAGCCAATTAACTTGAGGCTTTGCGGAGTAGAAATACTAGTGACAAAATTCAAGGAGTTAAGAGGTTAAACTTTTGGTGGATTAGAGGGTGAGGTATGATCATCTACTTGGGGTATATCTTCAGCCTAGGGAACATCGACATCCTCATTAAAAATTTCCTCAGAAATGACCATGAAAATATTTTGTTCCTTACACTTGTGCCCTAGAAAATATTAGTCATAAAAATTATAACAAAGACCCTTAATTTGGCATTCAACCATTTCTGCATGGGTTAATTTATGGATCTTAATAAAGTAGCAGGAGGGGCTGGATTAGTGCGTCAAGGGTGTGGAATAAACGAGGGTTTTATGTTCTGGGAAGAGACTACTTGTCGTGCTTCCTTAACATGTTGAGTAGCTTCCATCCAAGTTTGGGGGTGAGACATTAGGACATGGGCTCAAATATCATCCCTCATGCCACTAATAAAGCATTCCTAGAAGAAGGTGTTGGACATGCCATCTGTTCTGAAAGTCAATTGCTCAAAGGAAATGATATAATCTTCCACTATGCCAGACTATTTCAGTTTGGTCAAATGACCCAAATGATGTGTGTCAGTGTCAAAGCGTTCATAAATATTTGCAACAAACTATATCCAAGCAACATACCCTCTGCGTGAATTTTTATGCCATTTCCACCATTGCCAGCGTTTAGGATCCAAATAAAATACATGGATACGAAGTTTGGCCAAATCATCAGTAATTCCATGCAGGGAGAAATAATGTTCCATTTGAGTGATCCAGCCCATTGGATCTAAGCCATCAAATTTATTCACATCCACTTTGGAAAGATAGAGTTACCAATGAGGAGGGTTAGAATGAAATGGTACAAAATGGGAGGAAACGACGCCTTCTAGATTATAAGTTTGTTCAGAGGAGGTAGGGAACATGGGTGGATTAATCCATTTGTGTATCTTGCCAGAAAATAATTCAAGGTTGATGTCCATGTGTGCATATATGGCTTCCATTTTGGCCTCTATGTTGGAATTCAGGGCCATAATATTGGCATTGAGTTGTTTAATTTCAGCCCGGTTCTTGGAGATCTCGGATGACAAGGCATTGAAGCTATTGCCAAGTTATTCATTGCAGGTCTGGGCCATGGTGAAATGAAGAAACAAGAATGGGGTTGGTGGGTCCATACAAAAATGGCTTACTAGTGAAGGGTACCATTGTGATCAATGCAAAGAGAGGAATCCAATGGAATAGGTGGCAAATAAGGGTGCCAGAAAAGGTGGGTTGGTCCACAGAAAAAAAAGGCTTATAAATGATAGGTACCATGAAAATCAGGATGAAGAGAGGAATCCAATGGGATGGGTCCTAAATAAGGGTATCGATGGGACCATTATACTCTTTCTGTTACTCCTACGGAGTTATACTCTAGCTTGAAGAATACTATATTGATAGAATGCCCAAATTGTTAACAAAGAAAATTGTGTAGGAATTTCGCAACCTGGATGTAGGAGGCACGGTTGTGTTGCATAAGTTCCCCTATGTTTTTGTTTTGTTATATTTCAACATCAAGGGTTAGGGTTCCTACAGAAAAGGGTTAGGGTTAGGGTTTTCAAGGTTATATTTGGACAACAATGTTTAGGGTTTTCAGGGTTCTGTTTCGACAGCAAGAGTTAGGGTTTTCAGGGTTCCTACAAACAAGGGTTTTCCTTGTGCTATAACTCTATTATATAAGTGTAGGGTCGAAAGGTAGTTCTTGGCCCAATATCTCAAGGCACCAAATAAGGAGGGTCAACTGTACCCTTAGTTGTACTACCCAATTACACAAGTAGCAGAAAGTAGTATTCCCGAGTGTTGTTCTCGATGCCACTATAATTGTCAGATGGTCAATAGGATGATCTATAGTTGGTTTTAGGAGACCTAGGGGACTCCCTATATACCCAAAGGTACGTGGGAGTGATGGTTGTGTACAGGTGTTGTCTGATGTGGTACTACTCAAAGGGGTACCAACAAGGGTTATAGAGGTTTCCAACTAGGTGAAACAACGGTTTTAAGAAACCCATGAAATCATTTGTATTTCTTGTGTGTATTCCTCCCCAACTACAATTTTACCCACCGAACGACAAAACTTTGTTCTTTAAATACACCGAAAGTACACATGTCTACCCTAAAAAAAAAATGTCCCAAATTTCTACAAAGGAAAGTACATTGATACCACTTGTAAGGCACCAGATCTACTATGCAAAGCATAACATAATAACTATGACAAATACCAGCAGGAACAACGGAATATAGAGAAAAATAACACCAGAAATGATAACTTTATTGATATAAAGTCAAGTTCACTTGCCTCTTCAAGGGGGAAACCTCCAGTAGAGTAGAGCTCAATTACAAAATAACTCTCAAGAAAAAACTTTCCCATGCCATCTACTCCTATTTATACTAATTCTATCTTCAAAAGAACATTCTAGAGGAAGACCTTTCTAGAAGTAGAAACTTTTATTAAGTCTTCTTACCTTAAACGTGTTCACATTATTCATAGACATTATTTACTAATGTTGACATTTGTTACATAAAAAACATATTATTCTGCATACATGAAATGTTAGGGAGATTAAATCCCTAACATATTTATTGATTAATTTAAATATTTAAAATTAATAAAATCAAATACTTTAACCCATTTTACTTATTCGCTTCACTTATTATTCAAATCATTAAACATATTCACTTCATTCATTTTTGTGTTTCAATAATCATCAAAAAGTCTTAATATCCTTGTGAATTAAGTTCGTACAAACCAAATCATACATATGAAGATACCACTCCACATAATTTGGTCCATAAACAATTTCGAAGTATTCAAATTAAAGATAATACTAGAATTCTTTTCGTGAGGTTGTGATTGGAATTGTCCATGTGATCAATATTGAATTGAGAATATGAACAATCTTTAAATATTCAAACTAAAA
>SNQJ01S0199293.1:4001-17088 GCA_010110895.2 Picea sitchensis
GCAAGTCTTGATCACCCAAGCATAGGTATGCCTTCCTTGGGTTTGAAACATGTCATAATATTTGTTGGATGTTTGTGTGCAGCTTCTGTCAGGTTCTCTGTGTCTATACCCTTCTTGAAATTCTACACAGCATTTCAGTTATCAGTTCTCATCTTCTAACTTCATACTTTGGGGGGCAATCTGTTACACATCAAATTTACTCACTTCGATGGTGTCGCAAGTGTCGTCATCACAAGTGTCGCAAGTGTCGCATATTGCTCACAATTGTCGCAAGTGTCGCATATTGCTCACAACTGTCGCAAGTGTCGCATATGATTCACAAGTATCGCAAATGTCAAGCAAAGCATACTTCCATGACGACGACACTAAGGAGACACTTACAATACCTCAAACACTTAATTTGGAAGAGGAGGAATGCTTAGCTGAAGTCTTGAACCTTTTTCCATCTGAAAACAATGAAAAAAACTAGGTTTTTGGAGGGGAACGCTCCCCTATACCTCTTTTGGGAGTGCTGGCACCCCCCCTCACACTGCTAGGGAGCGCTATAAATCTCCCTTGGCCCTTTTCAAGGAGCGCTATGGATCTTTGGAGCACTGGCGCCCCCCTAAAGCCTATGAGGGAGCGCTATAGCACCCTGATGCCCCTTTTGAGGGAGCGCTGCCTATTCTGGGCAGTGGTTAAGTGGTTGATATGAATGGGGGAAGGATCCATTCATTCTTGGAGGTCAGTTGAGTTCGAATCCTCAATCAAGCCATGATCTTAGGGCAGATCCTCAACTGAAGGAGGAAAATCCTCAACTTCCCCAAGGATATCTCAAGTGGTTAAAGCCTCTCCAAGGCGATATAAGCAAGATTTCTAATGGTGAAAGGGGTCCAGAAAGAGAGAATCATACCAAACTTATGATCTCATAAGTGGTAGGGGATGGAAATGGAGAATGATACCAGACTTATGATCTCATAAGTGCTGCTGGAATAGAGGTGATTTGGAAGCAAGAGACCTATGATCTCATAGGGAGCAATTGGTGAAGCTATCTTCATTCAGATCATGGATCTTTTGAGCAAGGGATAGACAAGGAGGACTTGACGGGAGTGCTGCAATCCATCTACAGCTGTAAGCAATGTTTTGTCCTCATTAATATGATTTGCTTGGCCTGTTTCTTTCTAATTCGTGTTCTATCTCACATGAATTTTTCTCTTAGTAGATAGATCTATTAGGGCTAACCTTGATAGAGTAGGAAGTGGTCTTACTTTGTTTGTCTACAGGGCTTGTCGAGGAGCGAAAGATTGAAGCTCAACTCGGAGCGTGCAGGGACAAATGACGATTAAAGGTACTCCTCTTCTCCTTCCTTCTCACACACTAGTCCACCTAGATCTAAAAGGAAGTTAGTGACCATGATAATCACTTTTTGTTTTAGAGTTAAGAGTCTATCTCTTTGAGGAGATCTACCTATCCGCAGGGAGATTTTCCTACAACACTCTCTGTTCTGCACTCAACTGTGTGGACAGATTTATGGTTTTTGGGCACTTTTCATCTCCTAAGTTGTATTGAAAGACATTAGGGTATTCCTCTTTCTTATCAAGCTTCAAAGTCACATCATTTTGGTCAAAAATATTCTCAAGTGGTACTTATCCTCTTGGGATTTGATTATTTGGAAGTTGAATGATATCATGACATCCAATTTTGGTTTTTAACATAGGATTTTTTACTTTTTCAACATTTTCATTTTCATGATCTATATGGAGGGCTGAAAATTCATCTATGACTTCCAAAAATCTGACCAATTCCTCATCATCATCAAACACTTTCCAAAATTTTACATTTTTTGGAAAGCAAGGTCTATATTTCACTTGGATTTTATAATTAATCTTTGCTGGAGAAGGTGGATTGAAGGTACTAGATGAAACAACTAATGAATCAACAAGTTGATTCATGGCTCTAGGAATATATGAAATATTGAATGCTAGAAAAGAATCAATGAGATTCAATACCTCATCTCTGTATACCTTAAGCCTGACATGTTTGGCTTGAAAAGTGTTCTTGATCTGTTGGATTATCATATCAACATATTCATATACTTTCAGGTCCTGATAATTCATATCCTTAGCAACGTTCAAGCCCAAGAACAAGGCTTCATACTCTGCTATGTTATTTGTCACCTTCAAATCCAACTTGAAGGATAAATGAATTGTTTCTTTGGAAGGTGAAACAAAAACAACACCTGCTCCTACAGACTCTCTTGAACAAGTGCCATCAAAGGACATACTCCATATAGGAGTGCTTTCCACTTTTGAATATTGGCAAATAGGCTTTCTGAGCTGCAAAGATGGTGACTGAGAATCATCAATCTGAATTATACAAGATCCAAAACCTGTGTCAACTGAGTATATGGGATTATTAGTAGGCTCCTTCTCATCACTGATAATATAGGGTAATTGAGCTTCCCTATACAATCTCCTTTGTTCCCCTCCAAAAACTGGGACAGATGCATAAGAAAGGTCATTTTGAAAGGTTCCCCCTAGCCTATTTATCCATGCTCTAGATAAGAGCATACCAAATTTGGGTGGCACATCAGCTACCACAATGTCCATCACCATGCTCCTCATGGGTAATTGGGATAAATAAATTGCTAAATCTTTTATCAAACCAAGGCACTTAACCTTCCTAGAGTCGAATGAAAATAAATCATGATAAGACTTGGTAATATCTAAACCCAACTCATCCATAACTGCTTTTGGAATGAGGTTATGAGAAGCTCATGTATCTAGAAGGAAATTATGTAGAATTTTATCATGGATGTTCAAGGAAACATAGAAAGGTGGAGAGGTTTCCTCACGGTCTTCAACCATTGGACTAAGGACAATAGTAGGCTTATCATCTTGGAGGTTTACAACATCAACAACAGTTGGCATGGGTTTAGGCTCAAGGGATTTGAGGATGGTTTGTTTGAAGGTATCATTATTCATTAATTCCATGAGTGGTATGGGGAATTTAACCTTCTAAATTTCTGATTCAAAGCTAAATGAGAAAGGAACTTTATCAGGGTTTCTTACCTCTTGCACAAGAGCTTTAAGAAGTACTTGATTATTTGTTTGAGCTTGATCTTTTCTTGGTTGATGTTTTGTGGGGGAAGAAACTTTCTTGGGAGGATCTTGCTCATCTTGTTTGTTATTACTTTGTTTAGATCTCAAATTATATCTATTATGATCATCATTTTGACAAATAGATCCCTCATTTGAATCTTGATTAGCCTGTTGACTAATCAAAGATTCTTCATAAGAAGACTGTGTCAAGAAAAATGCATCACCTTTATCTCCCAAACAATGAATCTCATCATCTTCTTCTGGGTGATCTTCCTCCATTACTGTGTTCTGAAAAGGGTCTTTGGTATTCTGATCCTCATTAGCATTTCTATTCCTTTGTAAAATCTTATGTTGCTCACTATTTCTTCTATAGGGATTTGGATTTCGAGGAATAAACGCATTAGGATATCTACCTTTTACAGGCTGCTTGTTCTCAATATTCATCTTGGGCAATTCTTAAGTCAAATATTCAATCATCTTAGCCATCTTTTCAATGTTAGGATCAACACTTGATGAGGAGGCTTCTCCTTTTTGTTTTATCCTATCTCCTCTACCTTTCAACTTCTCTACAACAAGGATAGTAGATTCCACTTCAAGTGTTGCATATTGCATATCAACCAATGTAACATACCTCCTTTCTCTCAACAACAAACAAAATTCAGAATCAAAAGCATTGTCATATGTAATCTTTACAGATTTAGCTGTAGGTTTGATTTCAGCTGGGATCTTGCTATACATCCGGTTAAATTTTTTGGTAAAGTCCGACACTGATTGACCACTTTCTCTTCTCAAGTTACCAAACTTTGCAATGTAGTAAATAAAATCCTTCTTATCCCCCCATTGTTTTAAGAAAGTATCATCAAAAACTTCAATACCTGTTATAGATCCTGGGGTTAATTCTCTAAACCACTTCCTGGCTTCTCCATCTAAGCTTTGCACAAACACTCTCATCCATACATCCTCCTATGTGATATTTAAGTTATCAGCATAACTATAAAATAATTCAATATGGTCTTCGACTATGACCTCTTATGTCCCTAATAATTTTGGCATATACTTTTGATAGTCTCCAGTAGGCATTGCATTTAGAGGATTTGGCAATACTAATGGGGCATATCTAGCAACTATAATTATTTCCATCTTAGTGATATTTTGAGGTGTTGTTGCCACGATAATAGTAGATGTAGATGTACTGGAAGTTTGGATCACTAGGGATTGAGATGAGGCTGATATTGAGGATGAAGGTGAGGTATTGGGAGGAGAAGGTATTTTTGGGATTGAAATGGAAGAAGGTAAATAAGAGGCTCTATAAAATTCATACAATAACTTGGAAATATTTTCTTCTCCTTTTATAGATAATTCATGTAAGACAAGCTCAACTGTAGGAATATTTGTATGAATGTAGGTTGAATTTGGTTCAGTTTCATATTGATAAGATGCTATGGAGGATGAGAAAATGTCTTCTTCAACAAATGGTGAACTATCTTCTTGAGTAAGGTTAGAATATCCTTGATATTCTGAAACTACTTTTTCACTATCAATATTTGAGCTTATAGCTTCAACAAGTGTTGGTTTTATTAATGATTTTTTTGGAAAAGACACAGAGGGATTTCTAGAGATACCTGAACTTTAAGATCCCTTCTGTAAGGCCTTTCCTTATTTGATGATCCTCTCAGGATCAGATACTATATCAGTAAGTGGCTACTGAGGATTTTCTCGAGTATGTGCCTTCTTAGGAGCCATAATGTACCAATGGAGTCGCCAGATAGAATATTACAACCAAACTAATGATGCCCAACCTTTGTCTATCATCAAACGTTGGGACTATGTCATCTCCCAGGGAATCTTGCTTCACACTCCTTTCCCTGCCAACGATGACAATTTTTTATCTCTCCAGGAGTCTCTTTAGGTTGTAGATCAAGAGAGCTTGGTAACTTAATCATAATGTTTAATGATGTATTAAAAACTGGATCAAAGATGAATAACTAACACACTCATTCCTTCACTCAAGGAAATTTGAACATATCTAGACAAAATAAGGCATTCAAGAGCTATTGATAAGATGGTTTATATAATTCAGATGGATGGAGAATGCTAACTATATCAACAACATTACATACATTGAAAACACATGTAAAAGGTCGAATATAACCAGAAAAAGGCTTGTGATCCTTTGTTTACTAATGCATAGATAATATGACAATCATCAATCATTAAATAAACAAAGAACTGAACATAAGATTCAAATCATAAGTACATAATAAGAAAGAGAGACAGAGATCTGAGCAATATCAATGAAAGAGACTTATCATTCCAGAACATATATCAAGGTTTTTTACAACAAAAGAGTACAATAGAGTCTTCAATCTCAAAACCTTTACAAAGATGCATCAATGGGCTTAAATAGGTTTTACAAATTTGACTAAAATCCTCAAAAGTTATATCTGAATGACACCTATTAGATCGAATATAAACTGATGCAAAAAGATTGGATGAGATCCTATTTATAAGGGATAGATATCCCATCTAAATTCCAAAACTTTAGCTCCACCTGAGCTACCTCGTGGTTGTAGATGTTCTTCACTACATTTATCTGACACTTTTAGAAATGACTCATCCATTGAACGATGAAAATCAGGTAAACTTTGACAAAACATGTTACATGCAGAGGGTTAACGAGTTGGTAGCGCATTGTATGGAGAAAATGCAGTCTGTGCTACACACCCCTGTCGATGCCAGTTTTTCCAAAAAACTTCAAAATTGATTGAAAAATTATTTTGAAAGTGGAGAGCCTATCTCATAAAAACACATATTACTACCATTTGTTATCCTTATTGCGACTACTCAGACTTCATCTCAATAACCATATCCATACATGTTTCTTTAAGGTAATTTCCATAATTTCATTAGAATTCAAAAAATCTTAGTTCATCATAGGTCAGCAGCCATATAGAACCTTTGAAACAATCTCTGAATCAATCACCATGCTTGGGAGAACTAGAAGAAGTAATTTCTTTTAAGAAGATATCCAAATTCCTCTTGCTAAGAATATTCTTAGCCAAATATAAGTGCTCAACTAGATTTTTGTTTTCTTCTCTCAGACTGAGGTTCTGTTTGTAAACATTTACCAATTGTTTCCTATGAATCATATTTTTCATGATGTTCTTATTTAGCTGGTTACACTCCCCTGTTAGTTCATCTATTTGACTTCATAGTTGTCTACCAAGTGTGGCATTCTCCTAATGTAACCTCTAATTATTTTCCTAAACTTCTTTGAGCTATTTTTCTGCATCTTTGAATAATTTAGCCCAATTATCTTCAGGTTCTTGCTCTGTCTCTAGGTTTGATTCTGATGGAGATTCACTCAATTGAACTATGGATTTCATTTCTTCATTTTCAAGAGGAGAGACTTTAAATATTGATAACCTAGCTCTGGGTTTTACAACATCACTGCTTGGATGAGAATCCTCTGTTAATACAAGCTTTCTCCTGGATGACCTTCTGAGGGATGGTGTATCAATCCTAGCTTGGATAGGCTGAGGATTATCTTCAATATCCATGGGAGGGAGCTCCATAAGAGGCTCTATTTGTTATTCAAGAACCACCTTTTTATCCTTTCCTTTTCTTTTGCTTCTTTTATATACTTGGTCAGGTAAAGGTTCCCAAGGAATTTATTCTTGAGGGGACTATGGTGTTTTAGATGCAGAGGGAATGGTGGGAGAATAAGGTTGTGCTACTTCAAGTGAGGAAGATGAAGGGTTAGAAGGGGAAGAATACTGAGGTATTCAAATGATGGGACAAAGGAAACAATGGGAGGTGTTGCAATCTTCTTCTTAGGGTTTTTGAGTTTTGAAGGAGAAGGAGGAAAATCAATTTGGTAATTTGATACAAACAAGAAAGTGAGCCAATCCTTCCCTTCCTTCTTAAAGTGTTTAAGGACTATGAGATTTATTAAGGCATGGTGGAAAATGGATTTTGAAATCTTATCAAATTTTCATTGTGCAAATGAAATCATCCTTTGCAAGCTCATGAAAATGAAATAAGGTAAGTCTATCTCTTTCTTACCAGTGAACTGGAGAAGAAGCTTGAAATGGAATTGAAAAACCCAGCTGTATATTCCTTCATAGGTGAAGAATCTATGAATGATGAAGAGAATGTTTTCATATTCATCTATCAGCCACTCCCTTGGCACACCCTTCACTAAATCAGCTCCTCTATGCTCAGGCCTAAGCATATCTTGACACCATTCATCCTTTTATAGTTTCTTTGCTTTGAACCATAGTTACCCTATCCTAGGGATCTCAATTACCTCTGCAATCAAATCCACTATCAAATGGATTTCCAAGGGACCAACCTGTGTCTTTCCACTCTTGTAATTTTTCACAAAATCTCTTGAAACCTCCAGGTGATGTCCTTCGAGTTTATCACAGAACCTCCAACATCCCATGCGCTTGAATGAGTCTACATGGTTAGGATTTTGCTCAATCAGAGTGGTCTCAGTGGGCTCGGATCTAACCATATATCCTGACCTCTTCCTAGGGATGGGATCTTTTCTTGGAGCCATCATATGTAGATCGCCTTATGTAAACACTTCTGCACAGAGAGAATTAGAAGCAAACTCTAAAAAAAACAGCCTTGCTTGCTTGAGAAAACCTTGATAACCTTCCCTTTGCTGGTGAGATGCAACTGTAGAAATGGCCTCAAGTGTTTGATGATGATCTCAGAACTCTAAAAACACCTTTTTGATATAGATTTTACCTGGGAATCTTTCAAAATTCAAAATAGAGTTTCCCCCCAAGTTGGTTGCGCACCCTACGTAAAAATGATGAGTTGTGCTAACAACACTGGCTGAGTTGGTAGCGATTTAAGTACAAAAGTACCCATATGCACTATTAACTCGTCATAATGAAGAGTAACGATAGACAGAAGGTCAAATCGTTACTTGGCATCAAAATCATGGCTTATTATGGACTAAAACTGAATCTTATGATCCATGACTCACTTTTAGGAAACAAATGACTTGTCTTTTGACCATATGAACCTAGGGAAATGATCTTGATGACCACTTAGTCATCTATCAACCTCATTTGGCATGACTCAGACTTGATGAATAGACTCAATGAAGGGCACATTTTATTGAATAACTCAAGAGACTAAAAACTCAATTAACCACCTAGGACATAATAAAAAATGATTTTTTATTGGGAGATAACAAACTCCACTTCCACCTAACTTTTCAACTTTTGTTATTTATTAAAGTCATATTTATATTTAATCCACTTTCATTTTTACTCCACTTTTAAGTAACTCAGTTTCCACTTAACTTTTCACTTTTTCATTTATTAAATAGATATGAAGCTCACATTTATATTTAATCCACTTTCTAACCTTTGACATAAATGTCAATATTTTATTCAACAAGAACAAGAGAGATAGAACCAAAGCTAGAACCATAGCCAAGGTCTAGAGCTAGTAGCCAAGGCCATGAGATAAAGCTAGATCCAAATTCAAAGTTGTTGCTAGTATCCATAGTTAGATCCACATTCCAAAGAAGAAGATAGAATGAACATTGATTTGGATTGGTTTCATTGAGTTTTTTGAGACCAAAAATCCTCTCAATGGGGAGGTGTGATCTGAATTGGATCTGAACCAAAAAATGGGTGTAAGACTCAGTACATTCAAGATTAAATTGGTAATTCATGAAGGTCAATAAACTGCATAAGAAATGTAAATGTGAATGTTGAATAAGACAAAAATGAGAATGCGAGAGGAAAATAGAAAATTGAATGTAATAATAAAATGAATCAAGAGAGAAGGATGAGGAATGGGAAGTGAAGGGGTGTGGTTTTTGTCCTTCCCCCTACCCCCTAGCTCTCCCTATTTCCCCCCTCGGTCTCATTCTCGATGGGATTTTTTTTCCAAGGATAGGAGGATGCAGAAAGAGAATTAAATGAATTGTAAATAGATATTTCCATAATGAAAATATTGAGCCCCATTCAAAGTTGGTTTCCCCATTTAGGTTTCCAGTGAAAAAATTATGAGTTCATGGTGATTTCTTGTGTTGTGAGATACAAGTTTGTTGTTTTCTTCAGTTATGAGATAATGTATCGATTCCAATATGTTTTAATGCTTCTTTCAATTGAATTACTAAGGAGAATGAAGAAAGTAATCACTATGTTTCTATTAGCAACACTCATAAATCCCTTCCCATGCATTTTATATGAGGCCAACAACTTTGTGATGCCCATCGTTTGATTTACCTTGTCATTAAGTGGTTTTTTTCATTTATTAGCTTGGTTTCCAATTT
Organism: Picea sitchensis; assembly: GCA_010110895.2. Lineage (NCBI taxonomy): Eukaryota > Viridiplantae > Streptophyta > Pinopsida > Pinales > Pinaceae > Picea > Picea sitchensis. The sequence goes on from SNQJ01S0199293.1 coordinate 13,389, forward strand.
GACCTCAAAATTATAGACATTCTCATATGTTGAGGACATTGGCATTGTCTCTTGGTAAAATTCATTTTGCAATTGCTTGGGACATTTTTCGATTGATTGGGTTGTTGTGAAATTTCTTGGGACATTTTCCCACTTGTCTGGGATGTTTTACAAGTCCTTGGGACATTTTCCCACTTTTCTGGGTCGATTCTCACTTGATTTGGAAACTCTATACATTGTTGGGTTTATTTCTCACTTCCTAGGTGATTCTATACTCAACTAGGTCGATTTCTCATTATTTGAAATCTTCCTTTCTCTTTGTACTATGAATCAATTATTTGAGTTGATTTTTCTCTCAAGGTTCGAATTTTTCACTATCTTGTCAAGTTTCCACTCTTGTTGGCTGATTGGATCTCCCCTAGTCTACTTACTCTTCCATTGGTTGATTCATTCTAGCCTAGTAGACTTATACTTACATGGTCAAATTATTTTACACTCTTTGTTGATTTCCATTTACCTGGTTGACTTAATTCCATTGCTAGTCAATTCCTCACCTAGTCAACTCACCTTCTTGGCTGAATCACTACCTGGTCGATTCAACTTCTGACTGGTTGAATTACTCTCATTTCTGATCGACCTAACTCGTGCCTATTTGAATTTACTCATTAGTCTATTCCTCGCATTTATAATCAACTTCACTTACATGGTCATTCTCTCTTTCCCAATCAAATTACTTCACTTACTTGGGCATTTAAATTCATTGTTTTTCAATTTTCCCTTCAACTAATCGGTTTGCACTATCCTGATTGACTTTTTTGTATCTTGAATTTGCTTGTTGGAATATTGGTGGATTTAATTCATGGATGTATTTTGGATGACTGTAGGAAATGATTTATTTTTACAAATAATAATATATATATCCTCTTCTCTATCTAAATATAAAATTTTATGGATCCATGATATCCATTTCTAGGTTGGCTTAAAACCAACCAATGAAGAAAAATATTATGTTATTTGTAAGAGCCAATTCAAAGACCTATATTGGAAAATTGAAGAGGTCATTTAACATCATGTTTTCAAGGATATGCATTGAAATTTTAGTTGTCATCGATGTCAACCCTTGAAGAAGTTGGGAAGCCTTGAACGTATGGTTATGAAACCCACAGTTTCTTGAGGAAAAAGGGCATGATGAAAAATGTAAATGCAGGTAATGCATTCATGGATGGAAATATGTATCATGTTGTTTCTGATGATATGTGGTATGCCACATGGTTCCTCACGGTTGAGGATTTATGGCCTTGTGAAGTTTGAGGAAGAATGATCTAGAAGCCCCTAGAAGGTCAACAAGATGTTACAGGTCATTTATTAAGGGTAAAGTAGTTGTAATAATAATTTAATTAAGGGTAAAGTGGTTACAACAAGAGAGTCTGGGTTATCCCTAAAATAACGAAAAGCAGTAAAAAAGTTACAAGCTAGCCCCTAAATGAAGTCACTTGAAAAGTATAAATAAGACTTCAAGGGACTCTTATTAACACCTATTGAGCACATTGAATATCTATGTTGTAAAGTGTTATGGGTAGGTATAATTGACATATCTGAAGTAGTAAGTCTGAGGCAATGAAGTTTAGTAAAGAAAGAAGTTGTAGGATCCGAAGGGACGAAGTTGAGATTACTTTTAGAGGCTTTTCTTGAGGTTATCCTCAAGTTTCAATGAAGGAAGAACACAAACATCTGTGAGTTGCAGACTTAGAGAAGTGTGGACATATGTAGGGTTCAATGAAGGGAAACATGAATGCACAGAGAAGCAAAGAAATTTTTTATTTGTAGAGGAAGTAGGGCATGAACATCCATGATACATAATGGGACAGAGCACAAACATCTACGATTTTATATAGCATAGGGTGCAGATATGTTGAGAAAAATGAAGTTCAGAAGATCAATTAATCCATCAGGTCAGCTACAATTTGAGAAGTATTGTTTACTATCTATGTTAGGGTCTATATTTTGTAGTAGTATAACAAAAAAATGTCTTATTAGTCCATGAGTATTTGATTTGGAAGACATTCTTATGGATCTTGGTATGAGGTTTTGAGGCATAAGGGTTTGAGTGGTAATAGTTGATGAAGTATAACAATAGTGACAGGTTGTGGCAGTGACAGTGAAAGATCAGTAACAAGTCGATTGATTCAGTGGTAGTGACATGTTTCCTACATTTATATTTATGGGTGGTTGGATGGGGAAAGGAAAGAGGGTTGTATCCTCCTTCCAGTTGGTGATGGAGAATTGGGGAGTTGGAGGTTCCTTTAGGTTGGATCTTGAAAACTAGGGGGTTGTAGCCTCCTTCCAGTTGTAGCTGGAAAATAAGGAAATTGGTGCTTCTTATGAATGTATTTCTTCTGAAATATAAGAAAATCATTATGTGGTTTTCTCCTGCATTGGGTTTCCACATAAAATTCTGTGCACTATGTGTTTTTAGCTTCTTATTGTTCATGGTTGATTTATATTGTTGATGATACATTAAATGATAATGTTAAACTATTGAATATTTCTCATAAAGTTAAAGAATACACATTGTGGTTACACGTGGTAATAAAGTACTCATACTAATTCACCGCCCCTCTCAGTATTCCAACAATTGGTATTAGAGAAGGTCCTTAAAAAAATAGTTTAACCACTAGAAGGATATCATGGAATACATTAATATTGGAGCACCAAGGTTTGATGGAAAACACTATGCCTTTTGGAGTAAAAGGATGCAAACCTTTTTATAGGCATAAGGATTTGATGTTTGACTGTCAGTAGTAGACGAATATTCAGTACCAACCACTCCCCCAACTAACAAATATGGAAAGAAACTCAGCGAAAACAACGCAAAGGCTAAAGGCACCATTCTAAGTAGTCTGGATGATTCAATATTTGTCAAAGTTATGCATTGCAAGACCACAAAGGATCTTTGGGATAAACTTCAAAATATTTACGAGGGATATACCAAAGTCAAGGGAGCTAAGCTTCAAAACCTTAGATCCAAGTTTAAGCAACTGGCACTAGTACATATGACCAAATTTGTGACGATTGTTCGCTGATATTGCCACACTTATCCGTCGCAATTTCCATGAAAGCCGAGATTTTTTTCGTCGTAATAATTTCGTCGCTATATCCACGATCTAGGTGTGCGTGGAAACATCGCCGAAATTAGCTATCCACATGTCACCACCTTCAATATTGGTTAACCTTATGCATCGTTGAAATTACGATGAAATTTCGTCGCAATACCAACGAAGAAATGTGGCAATTACGACGAAACTTCGTCGTAATTGGGACGAAACGTTATGCCAAGCCAATAACTTGCGATGCAGCTGCTGAATGTGCGACGAAAGCCCATTGCAACTTGCGACGAAACTACATGGTAATATCGACGAGTTCTATATCTCAAAACCATATTTACGACGGACTTGATGTATATGCAACGAAACTTCGTGGAAAAGTGCGACGAAGTTTCGTCGCTATAGCGACGGTTATGGTAAAAAAGTAAAAAAATTCCGACGAAATTCCGTCGATATTGCGACGATGACTGTAGGTTTAAAAAAATAAAATTACATGAAATATGGTATTACCATATTACATTGTAATATGGTATACCATATTGTATGCCATATTACAATGTAATATGGTAATGCCATATTACATTGTAATATGGCATTACTTTTACATTGTAATATTG
>SNQJ01S0199295.1:4692-17087 GCA_010110895.2 Picea sitchensis
CGGTCCGGGGGGGTTACAGAATGGTCTGTCCACCATAGATCTTGGCGTGATCATCTGGACCACTGATATGTGAATGGAATATAAGTGAGGGCATGAAAAATACATGTGCCGAGGAGACTTAGGATAAGTTCTTTTTCACGGGTTTTCTCCAAGGCTCTTCATGTCAAAACCACCAAGGGGTTAGGTAAACGACCCTTTAAGTATCTGAAACATGGCGCAACACTTACATCAAACTGGTTCTTATTGAAATGATGAAACAAAGCAACTAACCTATATTCTAACCTAGCTTCCTATGGCAATTAACCTAGATTAGATGGTTGGGTTAAGAAATTACTCTACCCTGGGGCTATCTGACCAAGATTAGATAGTTTGGCCAGATTTATTCACTAATCTAAAGTAGACACTTTGGCTAAGATTAAACTGTTTAGCCAAACTCATTCACTACCCTATCAACATCAATTTAAAAAAAACTTGGCCATGCTTGNCAAATTATTTGCAGAATGAAAAATAATTTGTCAACAAAAACAGTAGAGACATATAATATCCCAGTCACCATTTGATCCTATAACTTATAGGGTGATAATAGCGACTCCACCTAGGGATGGTACTTGCCCTGTGAAGTGCCAAGAATCCTGGTTCCTGTCATTCTGGAAATTTCTGCCTAGTAGCCTTCATTGGTTTTATTCTCAAAAATTGGAAGAATAGTGGTCAGCGGCTTAGGGCCTTCTCTTCAGGCTTCAAACAATAACTAATGTTATTCACTCAAAAAAATGTAGGCGAAAAATAAAAAATGGTATATACAATGGAGAGTGAAAACTCGAGTCTTTACTGGGGCGACACATAATGCTTCAACATTCTGCCATTTACAGGTCCTCCTGGAAGATCTGTCCCATGAGTGTTGTTTAGCAAGAAAGCGTTGTTCCCCCTGAATTCTTGGATCATGTATGGTCCTCTCCACAGACTGCCAAATTTTCCATGCTTTCCCTTGTCTTCATTCCTTGCATCCCATCTCAACACCAAATCTCTTAGCTCAAAATCATCTTCCTTAGTTCTTTTGTCAAAGATCTTCTTGATGTTTTATTGGATTACCCGAGTCTTGTTGAAAACTTCTTCCCTAGACTGCTGCAAATGAATCATCTGATTGATCCTTCTCTGTGTGTCATTTGGCTCTAGTTGTATGTATTGAAGCAACTTCATGACAGGGACTCCTAAAGAAGTGGGAAAAACTGCTTCTGTGCCATAGACCAGCTGATACGGTGACATACCGATTGACCTTTTGGTGGTCAATCTGTCAGCCCATAATGCGAACACCAATTTGTTATGCCACGACTTCTTGTTTTCCTGCAATGTCTTCTTGATGATGTTCACCAATGTTTTGTTTGAATATTCCACCAGCCCATTTCCCTGAGGGTAGTAGGCTGTAGAATGCCCCAAACTAATGTGATACTGGTTGCAGAAATCTATGATGTTCTTTGATCGAAAGGAAGCTACATTGTCAGTTATAATCTTTCTAGGACATCCAAAATGAGACAAAATATTATTTTCAAGGAATTTGATAATAAAAGAATCAGTGGCTTGCCTACTTGGAACTGCTTCGATCCACTTTGTAAAATAATTTGTGGCAGTGAGAATCCACCTGTGCTAGCCTGAAGAAGGGGGGTGTATTTCTCCAATGAAGTCCAATCCCCATTGCTGGAAAGGGGCTTCAACTGAGATCAGTTTCAAAGGTAGAGGGAGGAGTTTCCTTTTGCCTTCAAACAGCTGACATTGATGACATGAAGTCACTTTATTATGTACATTGGCGAATAGAGTGGGCCAATAGAATCTAGCTCTGAGTATTTTGTTGGCTGTGACCTTCTAATTCAGATGGCCACCACATTCACCTGCATGAAATTCTTGTAACACTTTGTGAGCTTCATCTTTCAGTAAATAGTTTAACAGAATACCTCCAGGATCTTTCCAGTACATATTGCCTTCTAGAATACAGAATTTTAAGGCTTTCAACTTTAAAAATCTAGCTTTAGTCTTAGTCAAACCAGGGGGAGATTGTAAATTTTGCAAAATGAATATAAGGTCTGGTTGAGAAATACCTCTCTCACGCTTGGAGTCTCCATCTCGCCTTGTTCATCTGCTGCAGCTAAAAAATTAATGTCAAGAGCATGGAAATTAGATTCAGCCATTAATTTAGCAAGGCCTTGACCTTTGATTAGTTTCGTAGGCTTAATCTCTATGTCGTATTCTAAAATGACAGCAATCCATTTTCCTCTTCTTCCATCCGGGTTGTCCTATGTCAAAATGTCTTTTACTACCGCATTCGAAACATATGCAATGCTGTGGGAATGGAGAATGTAGACTCTAAAGTCTTTTATGGCCTTTACCAAGGCAAAAGCCTGTTTCTCCATTATCTTGTAGTTCAACGCAGCGTCTCTTAACGCTTTACTAAAGAAAGATATAGGTTGTTCATACCCTTCGAAGTTCTTTTGTAGTAATACCACTGCTATAGTATGTTTGGAGGCGAAAGAAAAAATATAGAAATCTTTAGTAAAATCTGGACTGATCAAGATTGGGGCCTCTGTGAGTGATCGTTTGACTTGTTCGAAAGACTATTTGGACTCAGTGTCCCATTTTATTTTTACATCCTTTTTTAGCATATTTGTAATGTTTCTGAGGAGTTCTGCTAGATTGGGAATGAATCTTCATAGAAAGTTTATTCTCCTGATAAAAGACTGTAGTTCTTTGAGGTTTCTTGGATGTTCTAATTTTTGTATGGCCTCGATTCTGCTGGGGTCTATTTTGATTCCATCTTTAGAGATTATATGCCCTAGCAGTTTGCCTTTAGTCCGAAAAGGCTCTTTTTTGGATTTAAAGAGATCCCAAATCTCCTGCATTTCTCAAAACTTGTCTGAGATGCCTGAGGTGCTCGTCGTCAGATTGAGAAAACACAGTCACATCATCCAGATAGATGACGATAAATTTGCCTAATTCTTCCACAAAGGCGATGTCCATCGCTCTCTGGAAAGTGGCTCCTGCGTTCATCAGACCAAAAGGCATTTTCACATACATGAAAGTACCCCATGGTGTGGTGAAAGCGGTTTTGTCTTGGTCATTTGGGTGAACGAGGACCTGATTATAACCCGAGAACCCATCTAGCAAAGAGATTCGACTAGATCCAACTACCCTTTGTAAAATATGATCCATTTTTGGTAAGGGGTAATTATCCTTCAGGGAGACCTTATTCAGATTTCTGAAATCAATACAGAGTCTAATTTCTCCAGATTTCTTATGTGTTGGAACCGAATTTGAGACCCATTTAGAAAAACGTAATGGGATTATGATTTTGGCATCGTACATTTTTTTAATTTCCTTTTCTATCAGAGGTAATAACTTGGGATTGATTCTCCTAAGTTTCTGTCTGAACGACTTTTGGTCTTCTTTTATTGGAATTCTATGTTGTATGATGTTGGTATCGTAAGATTTCAAATCCTCATAACCCCAGGAAAAAACATCCGAATATTCTTTGAACAACTCAATGTATTTGATTTTTTTCTCCGCGGGTAAAGATTTGGACAATTTGACCACTCTAGGTTTCTCTTCAGTTCCTATATTACAGTCTTCTACTTCTTGTCCACTGGCTTCAATTTTTGGTTTTTTGGCTACATCGTTAAAGTAAAACAAATCCTCTAAAGGAACTAAGCCCCTAGGCAAAATGTTGCTTTTCAAATGCAAAATGTCGTTTTCCATTTCATCATCACCTAATTCTCCAGAATCTAAGCTATTTACACTATCAATCTCGAAATCGGATCTATTTACATTTTCAACTTTGTTATCTAAATCTATATGTGTACATTCAAAATCATTTTTACACTGCAGAAAGTCTTCGATCTGATCATCATTACCAAAAACTTGCCAATACCTGATGTTGTCAGGAACAGTTGGTCAGCACTTCACTTCTACCATATACGGGCGAGTCAAGCAGAAAGGAATTTTACAGGTGGCTGCTGATGTAGCCAGCCCATTTGCCAAAATATTCTGTCCCCGAGGCATTACCTGCAAGTCAACTTCAGTGAAACATCTCAGGGCATCAAGAAAAACATTTCTATAAGCTCTAAGATGTGGGTGTTTCGCAGCATACTCACCTTTGATCTGCTTAATTATCAACTCAGAATCACCTCTTACCATAATCTGTTTAGCACCAACCTTTTTCAAAAGTTTCAGACCGAGAATCAAGGCTTCATACTCGACGATATTGTTAGTGCACTGGAAATTCAATTTGTGAGAATGGTTTTCTGAGTACCTAGATCTGTGATTGTGTAGCCAAACACCTACTCCAGCTCCTTCTTTGCTCACTACTCCATCAAAATCCATGCTCCAGAAGTCTGCTGGTAATTCTTCAGTTATCACGTTTTTCTTCCTTTCTACCTCGATGATTTATTGGCCTTCGTCCAGACTAGATGTATCTTCTCCCAACTGAATGTCTTGCTCTCCCATGTCACCATCATTATACAGGATGAAAGAATCCAGATCAGAATGTGCAAAGTAAAGAGGATAATTGTGCGGTTTTTCTTGGCTACTGACCATGTACTTCATCAATGTTTCTTTGTATAGCCTTCTTTGTTGCCTGAAAATAGGGATAGTGGCATACGATATATCTAGCTGCAGTGTACCTCTCAACTTAGCTCCCCAGGACCGATATAGCAACATTCCATACTTCGGGGGAATGTCTGCAACTACCACATCCATGACCATGCTCTTTGTAGGAATCTGGACCAGGGTGATACACAGGTCCTTGATCAAACCAATGCATATAACCTTATTGGAGTCAAATGAATGTAGATCTTTATAAGGTCTGGTGACCTCCAGTCCCAGTTTCTCCATCACTACTTTCGGCATCAGATTGTGGGAAGCACCCGAATCCAGCATAGCATTATGCAGGATCAGGTCATGTATATTTAGGCTGATGTAAAAAGGAGTGACCTCACCATTATCATCATGACCATCTACTTCAGGTCTGAACAAAAGTTCAGGTTGGTCATCTGTAAGGTTCACAGTATCTGAATGATTTGTTGATCCAATGGTTAAGGCCTTCATGCCTATGTCAAGTTCAATGGTCAGTGATTTAATCACCCGTGAACGGTAAACGTCTTTGTTCATCAACTCAGAAATTGGAATGGGAATCTTTACTTTGGCTAATTCCCCCTCAAGGATAAAAGGTGTAGGAGCTCTGCCTTGGCTCATCAATTCTAGTTTGTACACCACATTCTTCTGGCCATAAGTACTTGGTGAATTAATAGGTGAAACCTCAGGCTGTGACGGTCTTTTCAGAATAGTAAGGTTTTTCTTTGTGGGAACTTCGATAGTGCTCTTTTCAGGAACCTTCTCAGCAGATGGTTCAGAGGTTTTTTTGGTTTCGACTACCTTCTTGGTTTCAGTTATCTTTTTCGGGGAACTTCCTTCCATCTTTTTACTCCGCAGATTGTATTGCTGGTGTACCTCCAAAATGGCATTTTCAAATGCCTGTTGTTCTGCATCTTCAACTTCTTCACTTACCTTTGTTTGATTGAGAAGAAAAAGTTCTTGCTCTTCTTGGGTGAGAAAAATAGCTTCGTTATCATGAATTCCCATGAGGTTTATATGGGTATCCTATAGTTCCTCGATCACTTCCTCTCCTTCATCAGCATATTTTTCTTGTAGTGGGGGTCTGATCTGTTGATCTGGACCTCTCTGTTCCCTTTGATCCCTAGGATCTCTCTGTTTGATTTGAGGAGGGTTTCTCCTGAAGTTAAGATTCTGAACTTGAGGGGCTGGTGGGTTTTCCCTCGGTGGGTTTCTTTTTGATACCGTGAGTCTTTCCATCATTATTTCCATTGCTCTAGCCAAGGAATCTAATTTGGAATTGGAGGTTGACGTGGAAGGTTCCTCTTTAATAGTGACTCTCCTCTCAGATCTCTGTCGTGCCCTTTTTGCCAATAAATTGTCCTCCACACTTATTGCACTTTTCTGCATGTCCTCCCGGGTGGTAGAATTTATTTCTCTTAGTTGGTATGACATATCAGCATCAAAACCATCATGGAATTTTATCAATTCCAAACCCTGTGGAGGTTTGATTTTGATTGGGATTGCATTGTACATGTTGTTGAAATGGGTGCAGTAATCTTGTACCCTCATCTTGATTTCTTCTTATATTCTTGTATTCTGACAATATTTGGAGAGGGTTTTTCTTTACCTCCCATCTGTCGAGAAAACTCCTTTGAAATGCAACAAGGTCAAGGACTGAGGCGATAGGTAAAGATTTGTACCATTTCTTAATGTCTCTTGTCAAACATTGTGCAAACAATCTCATTTGAACGTCAACCTCATCAACTTCTTGCAGGTCAAAATAATCATTCATTTTGTCAACATGTTGTTGGGCATTCAAGGGTCCTGTGGCATCGAACTGTGGGAGTCTGGTTTGATAATCTTGGGGCATAGCATGGAGAAGTGAGACCAACACCAAGGGAGCGTATCTAGCTACCATGATAGGTGGAGGGGGTGGGACAACCAACTGGATAATAGGCGAGGTAGCGACCGAAGGCGAGGACGAAGAGGGATTGGATAGCACCGAGTTGGTGGTTTGCGATTTAGCAGTTGGAGATAGAACTTCAGGAGTCCGGGGTTGCAAGACGGTTGGGTCGTGAATAATATTAGTCACAAAACTATCGGATCTTGTCCTAGATAGGATTTGGCCAGAAAAGGTATCAATATCGGGGTTTTGAGAAGAGACAAGCTCTCCTAAAAAAGAACGGGACTTATGAAAGGGAGTATGACTTACTGAACCTTCAGCAATGATCTTTTTCCTGAGCAACAGCTCTGGATTGTCTGTTACTATTGCAGGTTTTGGATCTGGATGAGATCGAGTATAAACTTTCTTGGGAGCTAGATTTCTTTTTTCTTTTTATATATATACTTTTTAGTTTTATGAATCTAAAAATAATATGTACAAGTTTTAATCAACCTCTGAACATTACTTCCTTCTCGGATTTGCCATATTTCAGGAGCAATATTTCAGGTACAAACTTTTCTTTTAGGGAAAAGAGGATGTAAGTTATAACTTTTTAGTTCTATTCCCTAGTACGGTCGCCACTATGTTAACGCTCTGTAAATTTCCTAGAGGTTGACAAAAGAATAAATCTACAAAGGTAACTTTATCCAACCACTTTTGAAGCTGGGATCTATCCCTTCCAACTTCAGAGAGGGATCTCTCTATATGATTTAGATATGTTTCGAATTTCAAAATATTAAGCTAGGTAAACAAATGAGTTGGTTTTTGTTGATGTAGTGTTGATTGAGTTGGTTGAGACAATTTACACATCCATTGGGCTATGGAGTCTATGTCTTAAAAATTGAAATATAAACCAGAAAAGAAAAGAAAACCTTTCACAGGGTGAGATAATATAATCACTGGACTCTTCAATAGTATATATGATGGACAGTAGAAAAGGATAGAAAGATAATTTCAGTAAAGAAGCAATTAAGAATTTCTTTATTGAAATAACTAGAAGAAAAACACAAAAATCTTTGAGTTAGAAACATGGTATCCTAGATAAATCCTGTCACATTTGTTACTTCTAAAGATTAGATTTAGAAAATAGTATGATAACAAAGAAAGAATAGCATTCAATGTAGAGAGAAAAACATCACCAGTGAATACACGCAAGAATCATGTAAAAGTGCCTCTTTGTATTAATGGAAGATTTCTTCAAAAATATTACAATCTGATAGCGTCAGGGTGTGAAGATCAACAACCGTCAATACTTCGAAAGATGAAGTATTTATAAATCAAATTACAAATGATCCTGTCATTAATGATCAGGACGTGCTAAATCTATTTTTAGCCTAACAAACTTAACAAATCTCAAAAATCTAGGAAATGCTAGATTATGTGGTGTAACTGCATGTTGATTTCTGGGTGGGTCGTTGGCGAGGTCTCTGCACGACCTCATCTGACTGGACAAATGAACAGACTGGGACAGCTCATCAGCTACTCGATCAAGTCACAAAGTTCTTCCCATTGAAGATGACTGGGCACGTTGACTTTGAGTAGCCTTCGATACACTTCGTCCATTTCTGTGTACTTGGTGAAGGTAGGCTTGGTGAGGAAGATTTATCGAATCTCATGTTGGATACTGATGTCCCATTGAAGAGCATATAGAAACGCCTTACCAGTGATGCTCCCTTGAATTCCTACAAAATTCGAACTGTCCTTAGCCACATCATCCAATCTCTTCTTGTAGTCTGGGAGTGTCATCAATTTGTCATTAATTACCTTCAGACAGGGAAGACATTTCTTCTAGAGAGCCTCAATCTTACTAAAGAATCTTTGTACCCCTAGGTCCATGGCCTGAACCTTTTCTTCCAGCTGAAGCATTAATCCTCTCTTGGTCAAAACTCTTTTGACCTCGAGGATGGTCTTTGTTCTGTCTTCAATTTTCAGCTCTTCCAGTTCTTCCCTGTTCTTAGAATTGAGGAACTTTATGACCTTGTTCGCCTACGTTGGCATCTCTCCCAATTCTGACCTGATCTTCTCAATGGCCTACTTGCTTCTCTGCACCAATTCATTCTTCTCAAACATTATCTGTATCATGGGCCATATCTCATTCATGGACCTGGTGATGTCTGTCCATATACTTTCTTTAACCTCGGCCAAAGTCTTTCATGCCACTGTTTGCTTCCGAAGCTGTTGTAGCTCCTGTTTGAGCTGATCTGTCACCTACTTTTCCTTGGAGAGGCTTTTTTGAAAGGAAGATTTGAGTTCCTGAAGGTTCTCAATCTCCTTTTTCAGCCTACTGATCTCTGTTTCCTACAGGTTCATCTTTTCCATAGACTTAGCCAGGTCGACTGTCTTCTCCAGGGATGTCAATGGAGTCGCGGATGGGACTTCTGTCATTGATGCTGTGCTCACTACTGAAATCAGAATATCACTCAATGGAATGACTTCCATTGGCTTCAGTTTCTCTTTCTCTTTTAATAGCTTTTCCATCTCAACTTCCATTTCTTTAAGCTGTGCATTCTGCTCCATGAGAAGCTTGAGCATTTCATCTTTCTCTCCTTCTTTCTCTACTATCTCCTTTGCCTACGAATCCTCTATGGGCGGGAGCTTCAATTGTTTCCTCAAGGAGGCTATGTCAGCATTCTTCTTCTTGATCATTTCCTCAGCCACTTTTACATTCGAAGGATCATAACCGATCTTGAGGACCAGTTCCTCCAAAGTATTGATCCTATTGTCCTTAGCAAAGGACGATATCTTCTCCAACTTCAGTTGTGTTTGAACATTGTTCAGGGACACTTGCAGTTTGCATGTAGAAGTGGAAGCATGCGCCAACGTGTAAAAGACCATTTCCTCTGTTTGCTTGTGCAGATCCATCTGATCGGCCGGATGCACGTCCTTCATCTGGAATTCGAAGGTGGCCCTTTTATAGTCAGTGATCACCTTGGGATCTGGTACCTGTGCTTGGATGAATGCCATATGTATTATTCCCTTCTCGGTGTCAAATGTTGATAGCAGTCTATGTTGTGCAGTCGACGTCTGTTTCCATAACTGGGCACAAGTACTGTTGGTCAGGGTCTGGTTCCTTTTCTTGATCAGCTCATATTTTTTCAAAAATGCTCAACTTGGGTCCTACCTTGTTTGGATGGGTGGTCAATGAAGAATATGTAGACTTTTTCGGCATTGTTGGGGTTATGACCTTATGGAGGCTTGAACCGAAGGGTGGAATACCAACTTTGGTCATTGTAGTAGACAGGGCTTCTGTTTCCCCGGTCGGGCCAGGAACTGCAGAAGTCTTAGGCCTCTTGGTGTGCAGCTGGAATTCTTCTGACGATACCTCTGTGACAGGAGAAGATAAATATTTCCTAGGCCTCTTCTTTTTTGGGACCTGTGGCGTGGTCGTTTGTGACACAGTGGCTAGGGGATCCTGATGTTCTACTTCGATCAATGTGTTAGGCTCCCAGGCTGACTGATTTCTGAACTTCTCAACTTCAGGACTGGACTCATGAACATATGGGATGTTTTTGTTCTTCACCCTCATCTCTGAGATGATCCCACCTGGATCGTAATGCCATGGGAAGCTCATGAAGAACTTCATTTCTCTCAGCATCCTATCTGCTTCTTCCCCAGCACCACGATTGTTGTAGATGAAGGAGCCAATCTGCCTCTTGATTCTAAGCTGCTGCTTTTTCTTCAATGACACAAAGTGGATATCATTGGAATTTATTATCTGCCTTATATATTCCAAAGAAAAAATTCTGATAGGCAGATACTTGGGAAGCTTATATGGTGCCAACTCACACCCGTATACTCTGATCTTGGTGTAATCCTGGTACAAATACCAATCACCTATCTTTGTGTTATCCGAGAGGTGCAGGATCCTCTGAACTTCATCTTTTATCCGAGGCTCAGGCCTACCACCTAGAATACCTACCATAGGGTGGCAGAATTGATTGATGAACTCCTTGAAACTGAAATCAGTGAAGTTGTTCTTTAGCAAGGAGGTCCATGCTGTCACTGCCTGAGGTTTACCATCTCCATCCATCTTCTGCATGGAAAAGCCGAATTTTTCCGCCTGGAAGAAGACAAACAAGTATTTGAGTATCGACGAGTATCTGAACATGCCTTTCGTGGGGAAATTCATGAACTGTTCGTGAATATTGTTCGCCAAGAACGTGCTGAAATCGAACTGGGTGGTGGGCTTTTCATCGGTAGAGAAGATGGATAGAAAACCCATAATAGGTTCATCTACCCACTGATCAGAAAAGTATCCTAACAAAGCACAAAGAGATGAGATGATATGGTTTCATTTATTTGAGAACATGGAGGAAGGGTAAGGAGGATTTGTGGAGGGGAATTGAGCGGATGGGGGAAGGAAAAGCTCGAATATTTGAGCTCTTTGGGGGAAGGTCATTTTCTGGTATAATTCTGTAAGAATTTCCAGGTCGAAAGGTGATGCAGAGTCGGCTCAGGGAATTTGCATCATCTGGTCTATGGACTCGGGCATGATGAGGAACAGGATCTCTCCGGATGAGGAGAGGACGGCTCTTTGCTCGGGAATGTAGTGGGCTTGGCACTTGAGAGCGAATTCTGGGAAAGGATGGATCTGAGGGAAGAGATAAAGGGGTAAATTAGACTCCCAGAGCCTGATTTCATTTCTCTGGTCCAGGAAAACATCCCTGAGCCACGAATGAAGGTCTGCAAAATCAAAATTGCATTTTTTATCTGCGATTAATTGGTCTTTGTCCACCAGTGGGATCCTGTCAAGGTCGACAGGAGGCGAGAGAAATAGATTCTCCTCTCCTTCTTCTTGTTTGGACTTTGGCGCCATTTCTGCAACAGTACCTGCAAGAAAACACAACGTTAGTGGGGGTGACTGACTGTGGATGAGGGAAACTGATTGTAATGGAGGAAGTAAATGGTGTGAAAACTCTGGTGCGATGGGTGAATGGTGAAAGTAGGGAGAATAATGGTAGTTTTAAGTAAAAGGGGGTCGGTTGGGCGCGGGAGATAGCTCAGCTAGATAACAGATAGGTTATCTAGTAATAAATGGCCAATGAACCATTTGAGTGTGAGATGGCGGGTGACAGTGACTGAGGGATACAAACAGGTGACGTGGCAACTATCGATTGGAGGTAAAGGTCATAGTGAGGAGGTTTGCCATGAGTGAATGAGGGTGAAGGACTGACAGCAGTTTATGGGACGTGACCCTTTTCAGAAAGGTGAAAAGTGACATCAAGATGTGACGAATGTATGTTAGACAGTAGGCAGTGATGGAACTCGTGACCATTAAAATGATGCCACGTATAAAGAGGGGCCCGCCAGAGGGAAGATTCCATTCTGGACCCCCCCCCCCATTAAAGGTAGAACGAACGGGGGGGTCCAGAATCCAATACTGACCATAGATCTACGTGCTCAATCCTAGTTCATCCAGATGTGCGCGGGTCTTATCATCGATTCTGGACCCCCCCCCCCAAGTTAAAAGCAGAACGGTCGGGGGGGGTCCGTAATGGTTTGTCCACTATAGATCTGGGCGCGATCATCTGGACCGCTGATATGTGAATGGAATATACGTGAGGGTGCAGGAAATACATGCACCAAGGAGACTTAGGATAAGTTCTTTTTCACGGGTTTTCTCCAAGGCTCTTCATGTCAACACCACCAAGGGGTTAGGTAAACGACCCTTTAAGTATGTAAAACATGGCGCAACACTTACATAAAACTGGTTGTTATTGAAATGAAGCAACAAAGCAACTAACCTATATTCTAACCTAGCTTCCTATGGAAATTAACCCAGATTAGATGGTTGGGTTAAGAAATTACTCTACCCTGGGGCTATCTGACCAAGATTAGACAGTCTAGCCAGATTTAT
>SNQJ01S0199296.1:0-10183 GCA_010110895.2 Picea sitchensis
GGTACATGGTTGGATGCACTTGTTTATGGTACAGGTTGATTACAGGTTGTTTGGCACAAGTTAGTTCATGGTTGATGCTCTTGTTTATGGTACAGATTGATATCTGTTGAGGATTGTTGCCTCATCTCAGTTGGTGATGAGAATTCAAGCTGAGTCTTGCATATAGATCTAGTTATCTTATAGAGTTGTACTCTATTCAATTGTTGCTGATAAACCCCAAGGATTGTAGTCCATAATAAAAAGAAAAGTGTACATACATCTTGTGTTCTTTGTGTTCATTGTGGTGATGACTTGTTGATGATATATTGTTGATATATGTTGTTGATATGTGCTCACATATAACTAGTTATAAATGAAAACAATGGTTAATGAATAAATTTTGAATGCTAATTGATGAGTTTTTGTGCAAGAGGGAAGTTTTTGGAAAAAGAGCCCCACACTCATTCAACCCCCCTCTAAGTGTGGTAGGTGTGTCCAACAGTTATCCTATGGAAATAATAGAAGAAGAACTATCATAACTTTGAAATAAAGTTTAAGAGTGTCTATATGAATATAACAATGACCACTATTACATAGACTATAGCTATCTTTCGGATAACACTAAAATTTTTCTTAAGAAGAGTCAAAGGCACATCTTCAAATTAAGGGAAATGCTCAGAGAACAAGAAGAGAGTAATAACACTCAATTAGAAGAAAATTAAGAAGATATCACAAGACTAAATAATGAAAAAGAAGATAAGAAGGTAGATGATGAGATTAGCAAAAGTTTTGAAATTATTGTCCATCTCAAGACCCAAATTGAAGAAGCCAAAAGGGTAGAGGAACTATTGAGGAATCAAATAAATGAAAAGGAAGAGTCATGTCATAAGTTAGAAGTTGAAGTTGTTGATCTTATAAAGAAAGTAGAGAAGTCAAACAAATTCTTGAATAGCTCACAAATCTTAAATGAGATCTTGGAAAGTCAAAGATCACCAAATGATAAATCAGGTCATGGATACAAGAGAGAAGCTACGCATGCTGAAGTAAGCACCTCAAATAAGAATGAGGTAAGTCCCTCACTCTCAAAGGAGGAAGATAATGTTGCAAGTCAACCATATACACAAGGAAATGAAAGAACAAAGCAAGGAAGACATCAAGAAACCATCTTTACACCTCAAAGAAGATGGACACCCAAGCAAAGGTATGAAAGTATTTTTCATGGTCAATGTTATTCATGTAATGAATATGGTCACAAAGCTTTGGAATGCACATCTTATGGAAGGAGAGATAATGGAAGATTTAATAACACCATAAGGTATTGGAGATGTGATCAAGTAGGACACATTGTTGTTCACTGTCACAACATGAGATGCTACAGCTATAGTGGATTTGGCCACAAATCCCAGGATTGTTGGAACATAAGAAGAAAGTCCATGATGAGGACTTCATATACCATGACTAGAAGAAGGAATAAAGTAAGGAAGGGAGCCATCTTTGAAAATATGGAATCTTAGAGCTCAAGTTCTGAGAAGTAGGGACACCTTCAGAAGTGGGTGAAGAAGATTGAACAACCAGAGCAAAATGGAAGCCTTAAGGGAGGTTCAAGTGTGTCATTTATTCAAGCATACACGGGTGACCGTGGTAACAGTCACATACATACACAGGCTAACCTTGAATAGGTCGTGTACATACGTGAGTTGTCTATGCAACATGCCGCATATATGTGGTAAAGCCTTGGGAAAAAGGCTATGCACATGGGTTGCAGCTTTATGTAATGGTATAACTTTGTGTTGCAGGGTCTGACATAGTTTATTGCAAGTTCTGACATTGTTTGTTGCAGGTTTTCATGATTACATATTGGATTATCTAAAGTGATGATATATAATGAAAGGCTATCTTGGATGCATGGCACTAATCCATGAGTATGGATTGAGGCATTTTCTGTTGAAGAACAATGTTGTTTATGACAGTGAAGTTATGGTACCTTGGTTATATGATATATCTTGATGATGCTAGCTAGATATGTCATTGATATATTTGACGCACACTACTAGTACATGTATTGTTGGATGCCTAGTATATTTTGTAGTGAATGGAGGATTGAGGTTAATCTATTGGGGTACATGGTTGGTACATATTTGAGTTTCATTGATATATCTTATGATGTATTATTAGAAGCATATTTGATGGATATCTTGATGCATGCATTTGGCATATGGTTAGACTACATATTGGGATATGTAGTTGGTGAGTTGATGAGGTGATGAGGTGATAATGTTGTACATCATTGATGAGTTGATGCATGATTGGTACACTTCTAGTACATTTGTAGAGGCACCTAATAGCAGGTTGATTGGCACATGTTTTATGGTGGATTTGGCATACATGTACGAGGATTCATCTTGTTGTGGAATTGGTGCATAGTTGATGTACATGTTTGGTACACTCATATATGGTATATGTTTGGATGATAGTACTTGGATAAAAGTACACCATTCGTAGATGCACATGGTTGGCATGTTGATGGAGGCATATGATTGGTATACTATTGGAACATGTTTTGGTACATGATGTATTTGTTCATTCATTGACATATATTTTGCTTCATGATGTTTGGTATGGAATGAGTTTGATGCATGGACAGGTCCAAGGATCATCATAGAAATAATGGTTGATCTGTGATTCAGTTGAGCAATAGCATTTGTAGCAAAATCATATTATAGTGGAAACATATTGTTCATATTGCAGAGAATATAGGGGGAGACATACCCATAGGGGGAGTCATTCTTCTTCACATAATTCTAGGAGGATATATTTATCAGATTCATACTTGGTATAATAGCCCTATATTTGAAGGAAGAGAACAAAAGAATAATTCCAGGGGGAGCGATGGTCACAGGGGGAGCATGAGCAATATCAAAGTGATATCCCTTTTTCAAAAAGGGGAGAGATTATTCAAAGGAAGATCAAAGGAATTCAGGCAGGGGGAGCAGCCCCAAGGAGAGTTCAAGAAGGGGGAGCAGCCCCAAGAGGAGAATGACCCTTTGTCATTGATGTCAAAGGGGGAGAGATAGTCACATTGATGTGATTGATGATTATTGATGTGGAGAGATAGTCACATGGATGTGATTGATGACTATTAATGTATAGCATGCCTTGTCTACATGTTGACATCAATGATTGGTGTTGACATCAATGTTGGTATTGCCATCAATGCCAAAGGGGGAGATTGTTGGATCACATTGTCATTGATTCCAATAGTTTGATTGATTGATGTCAAGTGATAGATTAATTAATTGATTTCAAGTGATTGATTGATTGATTGATTGATGTCAAGGAATTGATTGATGCCAAAGGATGATTGATTGATTTATGCCAAAGGATGATTGAATGTTGTCATTGATATGATGCATATATGAATATGGATCGATGTGTTTCATTGGTATATGATGCATCATTGGATTGATGTAAAGATGAATCATTATTGTMTTATCATGATTGATAAAGTGTACAAATAKATGAACTCCAAAGTGGTCCCCTTATGGTGAAATCCCTCACGGTAAGACRCTTTATGGATAAGTTATCCTAGAAGTATGGTTGGAGAAACCATGCTTATATGTGGAATAATGAGATGAAGATCAGTGAAGTTGTTGGTGAAACTATCCTAGATGGATAGTTCTTGTCATGCCATTTCTGGTGGTATGTGGAATGTCACATAACTCCTCACGGTTTGAGAGTTATGTCCTTAAGAAGTTGAAGGACCCTCATATGTAAGCTTGAAGCCCCAAAAGGTCAAAGAAGTGAAAGAGCTTGCAAAAAATAAATTATTATTTAAATGGTAAAGAAAAGTGACAAAGTCAAGGATGAATATTTTAATGATAAATAAATGGAGAACTTTCTATTTATGGAAAGTGGTTAACCTAGAAATGGGTTAAGTGACCTAGAAATAGGTTAAGTGACCTAGAAATGGGTTGAGTGACCTAGAAGTGGGTTAAGTGACCTAGAAGATGCTTCTAAGGAAGCTACTTGGAGAGTATAAATAAGAGGCAAGGGTCTCTTATGGAAGAGTATCTTTTGTATATCTCTTGTGTCTCTCTTAAGCATGTATTGAAGATCTATTATGAGAGAGAGATGATCTGGAGGATCTCATGGATGCATCAAAGTTTAGACAAGTCATAGTTCTTGACGACAAAAGTCTCGAAAGTTCAGAAACCTATTTTCTGAGGTATACGTGGGTTGTAGTTAGCCAGGTTGTGTACATACGTGGGATGAATGAGGACAGGGCACATACAGTGGATGAAGTCATGAAGACTTGTGTGGAGCTGGTGCTAGGCTCTTGAAGACTGAAGCAGGTTACATATCTACATTCTATGGGCTCAGATCTGCCATAGAAACTCTGGTATGGTTACATTGTTGTCTTGATGGATACTCTTTCTTTTTGTGTGGTGAATGCTTAAGGAATTCTTGGTATGGTTGTTATGATGTGGTTTGTGTTGATTGATGGAGTGAGCAACACTCTTATGATTCAGTGTTGATATGATTTCTATAGTATGCTATTTGCTTATACATGATTGAGTAGCATTCATATTGTGTTGTTGAGGAGCATGAGTAAGTTGTTGGAGAGCTTGGATGTGTTGTGACTGGTTATGGATCAGATGGGACAATGAAATACATAAGAGAATGTGATTGAAGGCTGCATAGGATCTAAGCTCATCTTGAAGAGAAAACCCTAAGATCTCAGAAGTGATACGCAGGTTGTAGTACAGACTGGACGCATACATACGTGAGTTGTACCACTGGTAGGGCGCGTACATACGCATGTTGCACTACCGACAGGTCACGTACCTATTGATAGATTGATATATGTTGAGGATTTTTGCCTCATCTCAGTTGGTGTTGAGGGTGTAAGTTGAGTCTTGCATTATAGATCTGGTGCTCTTGTAGAGTTGTACTCTAATCAGTTGTTGCTGATAACCCAAGGATTGTAGTCCGTAATAAAAATAAAATTGTACATACATCTTGTGTTCTTTGTGTTCCTTGTGGTGATGATTTTTTGATGGTATATTATTGATATATGTTGTTGATATATGTTCACATTTAACTGGTTATAAATGAAAACAATAATTAAAGAGTAAATGGTGATTTCTAAGTAATGAGTTTTGTGTAAGAGGGAAGTTTTGGTAAAATGAGCCCTACATTGTTCACCCCCCCCCCTCTCAGTGTAGTCGGTGTGTCCAACACATTTTACATCTATAACTGACCTAGTGCCTCTAAATCTGATACAAAATCATGTAGCTTCACCTCAGACCTCAACAACCAGGAACAAGCATCCTCCTTCATTTCTATCTTGTTCTTGTGGGACAAAGACTACTTGTCACGTGGGGCCTATGGTGATGTTCCCTAGGAAACCAGCGGGGGTGCCTTGTGGGACACCCTAAATATGACCAGTGAGGTCTTTCTCAATTAGGGTTACAGAAAAGCCATAGCACTCTGCAGCTTCAAAAATTTCACTCTTTCTTCTCACTTTCTCCGGTGCCTCAGACTTTCCGTCAGATTCACCAATAGACCAAAATATTAGAACATAAAATTCACAAGGTAGATATTTAATGTAAGTGTGTCTGTATCCTTGTGAGAGAGTCTTTAAGGTGTTTACATACTTTTTCATAGTAAACTCTTTTCTTAATCTTAGGGATTCTTTTACTTTCTTGTCACAACAACTTTACCCATTCATTAATTGACTTGTAACCAATTAGGGGCTTCTTGACCATTCTTCGGAGCTTTCAAATTCACAAGGCCATATCTCCCTAACCATAAGAAGCAATGTGGCATACCACCTATCACCAGAAACAGCATGATAAGTAATATAAATCTCTGAGTTTCTCACCTGCATTTACACTATCCTTCATGTCCATATTCCTCAACCAACTCCAGGTCCCATAACCACACCCCCCAGGGCATCATGTAGAACTCATCAAATGCACTCAACATTTTTGCTGACATAAACCACTCCATCAATGACAAATAACTCACCATCAATCTCAACCACATCTCTAGGTCTTTCATATTTCTCCAAGGGTTGACATCAATCTCTAAGGGTCGACATCAATGAAAGCCAATTGTCCAAACCAACTGTCCAACAATCTCCCCCTTTGGCATTGATGGAAATAAAAACATTGATGGAAACACTTATGCTCCAACACTCATGCTCCCCCTGTGACCATTGCTCCTCATCAATGTTTCTTACTCTCCCCTTTGATATCAATGGAAAAGGGTCTCTTTCCTTGGGGTTTCTCCCCCTGTCTTCATGCCTATGTTCTTTCTCTTTGTTTTCATGCCATTGTTCTTTCTCTTCTCTTCTCTTTTCCTGAAAGTATACCTTCTTTGAACAGTCCTTCTTTGACTTCATGTGCTTGAATCTTTTCTTTCCTTTCTTCCAGTGCTTGCTAATTGTCCATTGATTCTTCCTCTTGCAACTCTCTGACATATATAAAATAATTCATTACTTGATTTCTTCATTTACTTTTCATGTTTACTTGGCCATATTGTTCAATGATTTTATTCTAATGATTTATCTTTTACTGATTATTTATCTTTCTCTATTCTGTTGTTCCTTTTACTGCTTGCATTTCTATGACCAACTTATTCCAATTGATTCCACTGATTCCAACTATATATGCACTTCTATGTATATTTTATGACCTATGTTATATGTACCTGTTGATAGACGAAATTGATCGCTCGTCAGCTGAAAGAGTGAATCTGGTCCGGGGTTGTCTAATTAACCCAAGTCGTTTGGATTAATTCACTCTAACGGGTTTAATGGCTATGTTGGCCAATCTAAAGTTCTAAAGAAAGTGAAAAATAACTAAAAGAAATACAATAACTTACTAAATAATAATCACTAAAATATATATGTACATCTAAATATATATACATACAGTTTATCTAAATAATATTTATATAATAGTTTTATTTATCATATATACAATCTGTACAAATCACGAGTTTTAATCTGAACTCATAAAAATTGAATGTAAATAGTTCTTTTAATGATAGTAATAAAGAAATCGAAAATACTATTTGTTTTTGGTTTATTTTCTTGTTTGTATGCATTCACAAGATTAAACATTAAACTAATTAATTAAACAAAAATATATAGACAGCGAAAAATTATACTATATATAAAAAATTCTATAATAAGAAAGCAAATGAAATAAAAGAACAAACTAACCTATTAATGCATCCAACATCTGTACAATAGAGAATATCCAGCCACCTTATCGGAGAAGTAAACATGCAACGAATCTTAAGATTGCTCTGAATAAATGCGAAACAATATGCTGGAAACTGAGTTTTGATAACAGAACATATAATGGAGACAATCATAGTGATCTTGTGATTTACAGTAACTACAGTGACATAAATCTTGCTGTAAGAACTTGTATTTAAACATTCAATAGAAAATTAGAGATAAATCTCATAATTTGAATTGAATCTATGATCACCCTATATTGTATCTAAAACATGACATATGGACAACATGTAAAAATTAATTATTTCAACTCATAATAAATAATGAAGACAAAAGAAATCACCATCTATTATCACATCGAAATAAACAGAACTTAAACTAAGACATCATACACAAAAGCTAAAGTTGTAATATGCATTATGTTCCATTCAATTCTGTGTGTAATTGTCCATACTTCAGCCCCAGGCCAAGATGCCCCTGTTTACAAAATGATAGGTTTATAAACGCCTCAGGAAAGATAATTTTTTATGTTCCTGAGATCAAATATTTATTCCAAAAATAAAGGGGGATGCAACCACCCTGATTCTACTAAATCCTCCAAAACTAATAACAGTTCATTTCTGTTCATACAAAATGCATGAATGTAAGGTCTCAAGGATGCCTCAGATATGGGTTTCTGAATGTCCTGAAAGAAAAGGAAAATAGGAAGATTTTAGGTACATTTTCAACCACTACTTTACACAATTCGAATTAACATAACCCGCTACAGTCTCCTGTAGTTATTTTAGTAAATGAAATCCAATTTATTGAAAAAAAAAGCAATCTAATTTTAACAATATAATCCTATTTTAAGATGAAAAAATCATACCTCCAACTATGAAATCAAATCATATCAAGCAACCATGGAATTCACAATGGTTGTTGCATTCTCCATGTTTTTAAACACTACAATGCCTATAGGTTTATTTGAATTTTTGACAGTCATTAGGATGTATAATTTGTTCACGGGCCTACTCTATAACCTTTTGATCGAGAAAGGGTTTGTTGTAGGAGGCTAAGGCACAGGCATGAGTAGGTGTGAAGGGAATTGTAGCAAGGTCTGTAACAGAATAAATAAATAAATAAATGCTCATCTTACCCAACACAAAAATTCTGAGAAATTTACCTCCAGAGGTCGAGGCATATCTCTGCAATGATCCATGTTTTGGAGAAACTACCCACAATGAAGATAAAATGGCTCATTTTGGTTCTAGGTTTTAAAGGGTTTGTTCTAACTCACAGCAGTTTGCTTAGAATCTCTCCCGCAAAATCGTGTCTCCAACAAGTAAAAAGAACGAGATTAAACTCTGCTAACAAAAGTGTAAAATTTCAGGGCTTGCAGGGAGTCATGTAGCTTGACTCAGGAAATCTTCATTAACCTCCAGTTTCACATCACCAACCTTCGCTTTACAACCATCAAAGGAGAAAGTGAATTCTTGGGCAACCTGTAAATTAAAACCCTGAAACTTCCTAATGAAAATGAGTCAGCCACTTCTCTCCAAATCTTCTCTGGCATCGTCATATAAGAGCAAAGTTTGAAGGCCATTTGGTTCAACTCTCACAATAGGAGCCATGATGGATGAAAGGGTAACAAATCAGACACAACACACAAAGAGGGTTTGCAAAGACAATCCAGAGTGATAACCCAAGCCCGTGACATTCCAACAGTGAATGGTGTATGATCATAAATTCATAACAATTAGATGGGTGTTTATTTAAACGCATGAAAACAGGGTTTGAAAAGCCTAAGGGAAGTCTCGGGAATGATGTCTGTCTGCAAATAGTAACGCCACCTTTGCATATAGTATGGTTTTAGGACCAAAACATTAAAATGAAAAATGAGTGTGCGCATCGTGGGTTCTATCACAAGGTTTGGGTGAGTCTAAAATCCAAGACTTAGCAAAATAAATGTAAAGCCAAGAACCAAACAAAACCGTACCAAAAAAATCAAATCGTGGGGGTCCTTTGATTAATGTAACCATCAATCTCTAAGCATGTTTGATGTTGAAAGGATTGAAACAAAGAGAGTAACTCTTCATGGCAAGGAACCAACTTCATTAATAAACTGTATGAACAACTTGCCTTTGACGACATTTTAGAACAGAAAGGTAACACAGTCGCAAATTTTCATGCTTCGTATTCATGCTTCTAGTCATGAACGAAGCATGAAAGATAATAATAGGAAAAAGCGACAACTTAGAACTGTCGTTTCAAAAATTGTGTCACGAAGATTAATAAAAACAAATGACTCTGGTTGGCAGCTCAACAACATGTTGAGCTGCCAACAATGGTGACATGCTGGGAGAAGCAGTTATCTCTGCAATACAAACTAGTTTGGGTTAGAGAATTCTGAAAAACTTCAAATCGAAGAACAACTGTAAGGTTATTTGAACATATTTAAAAAGAACAAGATGCGGCCCAGTTTCAGATACCTTTCGTTTAAAAGAATGAAAACTGGTGGCAAACTTAACAAAATAAAGCCACGATGTTAAGTTAAAATCTCCAATATTGTTGACAGGGCCACTACTACCAGCAGGCATCCATAGCCTTGACAGGGATGTCAATTAACCCACTCTGACATCTGTATCATGCCCAAGAAAATTCAAATCAGAACGAAGGATGTTTATGGCCAACACAAGATTTATACCTGAGAATTTTCTTTTACCTGACATCGCTTCGCTACCAGCGGGCCTGTTCAGTACCCCGACGAAGTTATCTTGGCGTCATGCATGCATTTACCCACTACCAGCAGACCTGTTCAGTTTCCTGCTGGGTTTACAAACACTTCCCACAGCTCTCTGAGAGTTTATTCACATTCTGATATAGTTTTAAAGATATTCAATAGAGAGGGGTGATGCTGAAAATTTTGGTTTTTTAACATAACTTAATATTTCCACAGGCCTTTAAATTTTT
>SNQJ01S0199296.1:10193-27280 GCA_010110895.2 Picea sitchensis
ATATCACACTTACCTTCATAATCATTATTTAGAAACAAAGTAAGCATGATCTTACCATTCCCTCGAAAATTCTTGATGTATGAATCCTCCAGCCATTGTGCAATCTTGTCGTGATAAGGGTCATAATGGCATGGGCGAGTGTAAGTAAGTTTGAAAAACTTGTTAAGATTACGAGGAAATGAAATAACCATCAGCCAAGGCTGAAGGGCCCCATTCTCCTGACAATTCTCTAAGTGTTTATTAACTTCTTCACATGGAGGATCTAAAAGGAATATGTCATGCCTACTTCCAAGATACTTAGGTAAAAGCAAAGCAATCACAACTTTATCTTTATTATGAAATTTTTTTATATACGAATATTCAAGCCATCCCAAGATCCTGTCACAAAAATGAGGATGCAAACCATGACTTTGATGAAACGAATATATCAATGGGGAATTCATCATAAGAGGATTCATGACATCAATTAGATCTTTGGATTGAATGCTTCCTTTGATGAGATTGATCATTTCAAAATGTGAATCATAATCATTAAAATTCGAGCTAATCAAAGAACGAATATGCATCGTAGAATGTTTGATCTCCATAAGATATAGTGCATTGTCTTTTTCAATAATAAACTGTGTAAAATCATCTTGCAACATGTCCTTTTTCCATTCGAGTGATGAAAGTGAAAGAGCATCAAATCTGACTTGATAAGTGTTATGTTTGGAATTAACTTCATAAAATCTTGGCATATCGAAAGGATATTATTGTGGCGGAAAAGAGTAGAATGTTGTAGGTAAGGTATCAAATCCACCAGAATCTAGGAAGAGATCAGGATATAAAGAATAAAAGGAATCAGAAATAAGA
Source organism: Picea sitchensis (assembly GCA_010110895.2). Taxonomy (NCBI): domain Eukaryota; kingdom Viridiplantae; phylum Streptophyta; class Pinopsida; order Pinales; family Pinaceae; genus Picea; species Picea sitchensis. The sequence goes on from SNQJ01S0199296.1 coordinate 11,046, forward strand.
ACATGAAAAGAATCTCTTGAACTATGATATTTAACAATGGTATTCTCAAGACATTTCTCTTCAATTTCTTGAAAACTCTTACTCTGTTTTGGTGAAGAATTCCTCAACATAATATGATCATCTATTTTTGCCTTCTGTATGATAGATAATTCAAGATTTATGTGACAATCGTCTAGTCTTTCCTATGGATAAAGTACATTTTGAGGATGAAGATTTAAGGTTTCTCCTTCCAATTTCATATCTTCTTCTCTAATTAGTTTCACAGGAATGTTAGAATGTTTAAGATTATTTTCATCGCTTAAGTGTTCTTCAATGACTGAGTTTCAATATTGATTAGAGCATGAGTTACAAGAATGATGATATTCACCTCGACCAAGAATCAAATCTTCTTCCGTGATGGTCGAAGACTGAAAATATAATGATTTAGAGGAAAAACCAGTTTGGTTGTCGATAAGAACCTGGTCAATAGATTTTACCTCCATTGTTTGTTCAAATTTTTCGGATGAATTCCTCTGATCCTGCGAACTAAATTCTTCTCGCAGTTGAGTGATAGGATTTGCAACCGGTTCTTCATTCACGATTGCATATGACTGAATGGAAGGGGCGCAAGAATCATAACAGAGATTTAATACAAATGGCATGTCATTGAGATTAAATTTACAGAGGATATGATAGATTCTTGTCGAAAAGTCTTCCGAAGATGAATCACCATTGATTAGTGAAGTCTGGAATTCTTCACATAATTGATTGTAATCATAAATTTTGAAAGCATCTAGAAATTCATCTACAAATTGAAACCAATCAAAAATGTGACATGCTAGAAAGGATTCAAACCAATGTTTAATCCGACCTCTAAAAATAAAAGCGAACAATCTGCATAAAACTCTTAAATATGAGATGTCATGTTTGATGAATTTGCACCAAAACTTGTTAAGGTGGTCTTTAGCAGATGCATTACCTCCACCATCAAAGGTGACTTTGGACAAGCAAGAGACTGTTTTGTTTCGAACATCGGGTGATGAGAAATGGAAAGCATGTTCCAACACAGTGATTTGGGGAGCCATGGGGAAATTGAATACATTTAAAATAAAGGCTCCTACAAGGCCAGCTTGTCAGTCGACCCTCCTTCTAGCGCCATTTGTTGACGAGAAAAATTGATCGCTCGTCAACTGGAAGAGTGAATCTGGTCCAGGGTTGTCTAATTAACCCAAGCCATTTGGATTAATTCACTCTAACAGGTTTAATGGATCTGTTGGCCAATCTAAAGTTCTAAAGAAAGCGAAAAATAACTAAAAGAAATACAATAACTTACTAAATAATAATCAATAATATATATGTACATCTAAATATATATACATACAGTTTATCTAAATAATATTTATATAATAGTTCTATTTATCATATATACAATCTGTACAAATCACGAGTTTTAATATGAACTCATAAAAATCGAATGTAAACAGTTCTTTTAATGATAGTAATAAAGAAAGAGAAAATACTATTTGTTTTTGGTTTATTTTCTTGTTTGTATGCATTCACAAGATTAAACATTAAACTAATTAATTAAACAAAAATATATAGACAACGAAAAATTATATTATATATAAAAACTTCTATAATAAGCAAGCAAATGAAATAAAAGAATAGACTAACCTATTAATGCATCCAACGTCTGTACAATAGAGAATATCCAGCGACCTTATCCGATAAGTAAACCTGCAAGGAATCTTAAGATTGCTCCGAATAAATGTGAAACAATATGTTGGAAACTGAGTTTTGATAACAGAACATATAATGGATACATTCACAGTGATCTTGTGATTTACAGTAACTACAGTGAGATAAATCTTGTTGTAAGAACTTGTATTTAAACATGCAACAGAAAATTAGAGATAAATCTCATAATTTGAATTGAATCGATGATCACCCTATATTGTATCTGAAACATGACATATGGATAGCATGTAAAAATGAATTATTTCAACTCATAATAAATAATGAAGACAAAATCAATCACCATCTATTATCACATCGAAATAAACAGAACTTAAACTAAGACATCATACACAAAAGCTAAAGCTGTAATATGCATTATGTTCCATTCAATTCTATGTGTAATTGTCCATACTTCAGCCCCAGGCCAAGATGCCCCTATTTACAAAATGATATATTTATAAAGGCCTCAGGAAAGATAATTGTTTCTGTTCCTGAGATCAAATATTTATTTCAAAAATAAAGGGGGATGCAACCACCGTGATTCTACTAAATCCTCCAAAAATAATAACAGTTCATTTTTGTTCATACAAAATGCATGACTGTAAGGTCTCAAGGATGCCTCAGATATGGGTTGTTGAATATCCTAAAAGAAAAGGAAAATAGGAAGATTTTTGGTACATTTTCAACCACTACTTTACACAATTCGAATTAACATAACTGGCTACAGAATCTTGTAGTTATTTTAGTAAATGAAATCCAATTTATTGAAAAACAAAGCAATCTAATTTTAACAATATAATCCTATTTTAAGATGAAAAAATCATACCTCCAACTATGAAATCAAATTATATCAGGGAGCCTTGAAATTCACAATGGCTGTTGCACCCTCCACGTTTTTAAACACTACATTGCCTGTAGGTTTATTTGAATTTTTGACAGTCATTAGGATGTCTAATTTGTTCATGGGCCTTCTCTATAACCTTTTGATCAAGAAAGGGTTTTCTGTAGGAGGTTAAGGCACGGGCCTGAGTAGGTGGGAAGGGCACTGTAGCAAGGTCTGTAACAGAATAAATTGTTGATTAAGGTTGGTTGTCATTGATGTCAACCCTTGAAGAAAGACCCGTAGCAAAAAGTTTTGGGTAATGGACCCAATAGTGTTTGACATAAATATGACTCATTATTGTTTTGTCATGGTTGATAAGAAGTAAATATGGATGAACTCCAAAGTGGTCTCCTTATGGTGAAAGCCCTCACGGGAAGACGCTTTGTGGAGTAAGAAGAAGAACCCATGTAGTGGAATAATGAGATGAAGGAAAGTGAATTTGGCAGGGAAAATATGGAATGGCCTACTTGCCATTTCATTTTAAATTGGTATGTGAATCATCACATATTCCTGCGGTTAAGGGAAGTTATAGCCATGAGAGATTTGAGACCCGAGGTTTGTAAGACCAATAGGTTAGTTTGTTTGATGGAAGTAAATAGTATGAGTTATGATATATTTTCAGATAATAATAATTCTATATGGATAATACATGTCATGCCATTTACGGTGGTATGTAGAGCGTCACATAACTCCCCAGAGTTTGAGAGTTATAGCCTTCTGAAGTTGGAGGACCCTCCTATATGTCATCTAAAGCCCCCAAAAGGTTAAAATAATCAGAAGTGGTTTAAGATATTTTTAAAAGGTAAATAATAAAAGAATTGAGTAGTGAGTGTATTATAATTCCCAAAGTGAGATACAAAATAAATTATTTTCAATAATAATTTTAATGGATAAATTAGAAGTGCTTTAACCCTAAAATCTGAAGAGGTGAGACCAAAGTGACCTAGAATATGTTTCTTAGAAGCTACTTGGAGAGTATAAATAGAACCAAGAGCTCTCTCATTTCAGATAACATGAGCATATTGAATATCTATATATAAAATTCAGTCTAAGGTTTTACAAATGATATCTAAGCCAGAATTAGAAAATAAAGAAAAGAAGGTCGAGAAATGCGAAGGATAAATTCTTTGATGGTGCTTTCTAAGGTATGTTATTTTTCGGTCATCTCACCATTTTAGCTAGAAATTTTTTTCTATAATAATTCAAAGATCCTGAAATTTTCTATGAAAGTGAAAGAAACATGTAAAGTATCATTGGTTCCAAATTGAAACATTGGGTCGTTGTATTTTTAAGGTTACCTCTGTGGGAAAATAGGGTTTGTGGGTAAAAAGCGTCATGCTTCTTCATGAGATCCAAATTCGATTGAAGGACCAAATGTATTTGGTTAAGGGTACAGTCATGACATATTTGTCTTAATAGTTTCATATCCATGTTATCAAATATTTGTGTAGGGCACATCACCACAAGGTCTAAGCTCTCTAGGAATGAGTCAAAAATTGACAGAGCCTTAATGTTTTGCTATAGCTTTCATTCTGAGAGGTTCAAATGAATAACCACTTGGAGAATTACATAAAACACACTTGAAAGAACATTGTATATCAGATTCAAATCACATACATTACAAGTTCAAATTATGATTACTTCAAGTTATGGTTGAGCTAATCCAAAACTAGGCATACAGAAGACTAAGAAAAAGTTTGTAGAAAATACTAGTCTCTTGTTTTTTTAAAGTTAATAAAGGTTTGAAGAAATATGATCAAAAACACAGTCTATTACAAAACTACAAATAAGATTTGGATTATAAAATTGATTAGGTCTTTTGGTTAAGGTACATATTTAAGTACATGGTTTGAAGGAGCAGCAGTAGTTGATGAGTTAACACATACATGAAGTGTATAGTTGATGATATTGATGCGATGATAATGAGTCATAGTTGATGATGACTTGTTATGATTATTTTATACTTAATTGCATGGTTGGTCACACTTGTTTATGAGAACAGGTTGATTCTGAGTTGGACATAGTTGATACACTTATTTATAATCTAGAATTTGATTACGGAGTTGGTCATGGTTGATACCACTTGTTTATGAACTAAGTTGATTGAGTTGATGCATGGATTGATGCATGGATTCATATTTAATTGGTATAGGTTCGTGGTATATATCACGATGATAGTGTGACAGTGGTTCCATCACATTCCGCTTCACCGAGAGGGTGGCCGAGGATAGAGGCTAAAGGGCAGATGGTTGTAGCCACCAACTCCGGTTTATAACCTCATACGAGTTGTAGCAGAGATATTTAGAGTTGGAGCTTCCTGGTGCTTAGCTTTGAGAATAGGGAGTTGGAACCTCCTTCTAGTTGTAGTGAAAACAAAGGAAGTTGGTGCTTCAATGAATATATAATTTCTCAGACATATAAGAAAAATTCCTTAGTTTCTCTACGATTTGGGTTTCCACATAAAACAACACATGCACAGTACACCAGTGCATGTGTGTGATTGTTTATTTATGCGCTCATTATTTGGATATGATTCATTACATTGAAATATAAACATTTGAAGAAAATATTATAATTATGTTATTACTGAATTCACCCCCCCCTGATAATCCAACATTGAGTATCGAGGAGCAGGTTCCTTCATAAATGGTTTTAATACTGAAAGGTAGATCATGGAGAGAGTACCAACTCATATAAAAATAAGAATACCTACCACAGTTTGATAGACGGAAGTATGCTTTTTGGAGCATAGAGATGAAGACATATATAGAGAGTGCAGGGATTTCAAGTTTAGCTGATCAATTGTAGATGGTCTACGGCACCATTAGTTCCACCAAACAAGTATAACAAAGCCAATAAAACTTCGATGAGAATATGAATTCCAAAGCCATAAATGCACGCATTGAATGGTCTCGGTGTCACAGTATATTCCATAAATTTGCACATTGTAATATGCTAATGAGATTTGGAACAAGCTTCAAAATAATTATGAAAGAGATACAAAAGTCAAAATAGCCAAAGCTTCAAACACTACAGTCGGTTAGAACAACTAAAAATGAAGGAAGATGAAAGATATGCCTTTTTGCTTCTTGCAGTGGAAGTGAGGAAATGGTCCGGATCCGTCAGATCCGTCCATCCATCCATCCATTCCATTCCATCCCTCCATTCCTTCCATCCGTCCATCCTTCATCCATCCGTCCATCCATCCACCATCCATCCATTCCATCCATTCCTCCATCCATCCATCCTCCTTCCATTCCATCCTCCATTCCATTCCATTCCTTCCGTCCATTCCATTCCGTCCATTCCTTCCATTCCATCCATCCATCCTCCATTCCATTTCCATTCCATCCCATTCCATCCCATTCCATTCCATTCCATTCCATGTAATATTTTATTAATTGAGTTTATGTTGATGTTATTATTTTTGGTAATGATGATAACAGGTTAAGCCCGAATTTGCAAAAGCCATCTTTAGAATGATTTGAAATGTCGCTACTTGGGAGGAACTATCCTTCTTTCAAGGACTTCGGATACATCAAAGAAACAAGGAATTTTTATTTCCTCCAAATAGAGTATTATATCAGAGAAATATAAAGGAGTTCGGTGGAAGATTACCAGGCAGTTATCACTCCCACATGCAAACCCAGGACAAGTTAGTAAGATGATGATTAAAGATCTCTGGTCGAGACAATATAGGTCAATGATTGGCGACCTACTATATGTTGATATCAGACCAAATGTAATGGAAGGCGATTCAGACCGGGTGTACATTCCAAGAAAAGACTTAAAGGAATCCACGCATGTATTAGCTGGAAGTAAAGAGAGGGATCTTCATATATCTCAAGAACATAAAAGAGTTTAAAGTTAGCATGGTATCCAAAAGGGAAAGATATCCTTATGGCCTACAGGAATCTGCAGTTAGGCAGGGTTTATATTGAATACCCGGTAGTACCGGTGGAGCAGCATTCCTATAGGCAGTGTTTGGTAATAAGCTAAGCGAAAAACAATCATCGATATCTCTATCTGATCTTTGAGGCAGAGTATTCTGACAACAACATGACGCGGGTTTCTTTGGATGAAACAAACTTTGTGAATCTGAGGTTAGTGTAGTGAGCCCATTCCAAATATATTTTGATATTACAAATTATACTCGGTATCTCAAAAAAACGTTGATGCACTCCAAGACCAGAACATTCAAATCAGAGTATCACTTTCACGGGAACATGTTAAGAAAAGAATATCGGAGTTGAGTATTTGGGCACAAAGAACAAGTGGCATACATCTTTCGAAACCACTTCCGCGGAAGCCTTTGAATATCTTAAACAAAGACACTTGGAGTTATTCTACTCCAAAATGAATACTTTTGAATAATTATCTTATATCAATGTGGAATGCACACAAGGAAACACCATAAGAGGATAGTCTTCGGGGAGCAGCCTCGGATGAAAGATACATTTTCCATTGATGACAACAAAGGGAGGGACATGATTAGAGGGGACAGAGGCATGGTTTCGGGGAGCATATTGCGATATGATTTAGTGTTACGCTTCGAGTGTTGTCATCAATGCCAAAGGGAAGTGTTGGTCAGGTTGGTTGTCATTGATGTCAACCCAGCAGAAGAAAAGACCCGTAGCACAAAGGATTTTTTGGAGTAATGGATTTAACAATGTTTGATAATAAATATGACTCATTATTTTTTTTTCATGGTTATTCAGAAGTAAATATGAATGAACTCCAAAGTGGTCTCTGCTTATGAACGAAAGCCCTTACAGGAAGATGCTTTGTGGAGTGAAGAACCCATGCTTAATTATGGAATAATGACATGAAGGAAAGTAGATTTGTTCGAGAAAATATCCTATATGGATAGTTCTTATCATGTCATTACAGTAGTATGTCCAGGCATCACATAATTCTCCAGTTCAGAGAGTTGTATTGCATGTGAAGTTGGAGACCCATGTTTGGGTAATGGACCCAAAGTTTGTTTGATGGTAATGGTATGAGTTATGATATATTTTCAGATAATATATATTCTATATGTATATTACATCTCATTCCATTTATAGTGGTATGTAAGGCGATCCACATAACTCCTCACGGTTTTGAGGATTATGGCCTTATGAAGTTGGAGGACCCTCATATGTCTCTAGAGGCCCCCAAAGGGTTAAAGTAATCAAAGTGGTTTAAGAGATTTTAAAAAGGTAAAAAATAAAATTGAAAAGTGATGAGTGTATTATAATTCAAAGTGAATACAAAATAAATTATTTTCAATAATAATTTTAATGGAGAATTAAGAAGTGGACCCAACCCTAAAATGGGAAGAAGTGGGGCCAGTAGATATAGGAAGGAGAATATGTTTTAAGGAAACTACTTGGAGGTAGAAATAAGGGCCAAGGCTCCTCTAATTTGGTCACACTTGGGAATATTGGATATCTATAGGTGTCCTGGTTTACAAATGATATCTAAGTAGAAATTATGAGGAAAGTGAAGAATAAAAGAAGAATGCAAGGAAGGACAAATTCTTTTGATGGTGCTTTCTAAAGGTATGTTATTTTGGTCATATCTCATTTTAGCTATAAAGTTTTTTATATAATGATTCAGATCATGAAATTGCTATGAAATTGATAAAACATATCCAAGTATGTTGGTTCAAAATTCATCTCTTGGGTCGTTGTATTTTTGGAGTTACCTCTTGTGGAAAATAGGGTTTACATGGCAGTCCACGAAAATAGTCAAAATAGAAGTGTTTTGAATGGCTAAATATAGCACTTGGAGTCAGAAATTTAGTGAGAACCAAATTTTGGTTAGGTTATATTATTTAGTATTCTTTTTAATAGTTTTTAGATCAAAATTTTATCAAATATTTTGTCTTGAGGGCTTACGCTCAAGATCTCTCTCTAGAATAAGCGATAATTCAAAAGATTATTACCATTTTTACTACTCAAATCCTTTTATGAGAGGTTCCAAAGTAGTGACACTTTGGATGAATTGCATAAAACTTATGAGAAAATTATTGCTCAGTTTCATATCTTTATACATTACAGGTTCAAAAGTTATGATTACTTCAAGTTAGGGTTGTTGTTATTAATCCAAAACTAGGCATGTGAGACTAAAAGAAAAAGTTTGATGAAAATGCTAGTTTCTTGTTTATGCAAGAACTTTAATAGAATTAGAAATGTGATTAGAAACTACTGTGGTCAAATACAGAGCACAAAATGCACATATTTTTATGATGAAATTGAGTAGGGCTTTTGGTTGAGGTAAAATTTGGTTACATAAGTTTAGAGACGATGATAGTTGATGATTTGGCACCTTACATGAAGTGTATAGTTGATGATGTTGGTTTATATTGAAGAATTCATAGTTAGAGTAGTAGTGACACATGATTGGTATACTTGAGCTTTATAGTTGGATGCACACTTGTTATGGGCTCTGAGTTGAGGTATGAGTTAGTGCATGGTTGATGCACTTTTTATAATACAGGAGTTGATTATAGGATTTGAGGTACATGGTTGATACACTTGTTTATAATACAGATTGATATACAAGGTTTATGCATGGTTTGATCACGCTAAGTTTGGAATATTAGTGAGGTTTACTGTGGTATATCTCACTGTGATAGAGTGACAGTGGTTCCCTCATTCTACTTCTACTTGAGGTGGCAGGACGGGGAACTTGAGACAGTGGTTGTAGCCACCTTAAGTTTGTCTTGAGAACATTTAGGGGTTGTAACCTCCTGCAGTTGCCTTGAGAGAGGAATTTAGAGAGTTGGAAACTTCCCTCAGGGTGCCAACTGAAAACTAGAAGTTTGGAGCCATCCTTATTTAAAATTTGAAAACAAGGAAGTTAAGTTGCTTCCAATGAATGTAATTCTTCAAGACATATAAGAAAAAGAATTCCATGGTTTTCTCAGTTGGGGTTTCCATTAAAACAATTGCTCTCTCTTTGTGCATGTGTGTGATTGTTTATTTATTACACTCATTATTGGATAGTAATAAAACACTGGTGTACTGTGCATGTGTGTGATTGTTTATTTATTACTGCTCATTATTGGATAATAATTCTACATTGATATAACATTTGAAGAAAAAGGATAATAATTACATTATTACTGATTCACCCCCCCTCTTAGTAATCCAACATAAATAAATAAATAAACGCTCATCTTACCCGACAAAAAATTCTGAGAAATTTACCTCCAGAGGTCGAGGCATATCTCTGCAATGGTCCATGTTTTGGAGAAACTGTCCGCGTTGAAGATAAAATGTCTCATTTTGGTTCTGGTTTTTAAAGGGTTTGTTCTAATTCATAGAGGTTTTCTCAGAATCTCTCCCGCAAAATCGTGTCTCCAGCAAGCAAAAAAAATGAGATTAAACTCTGCTAACAAAAGTGTAAAATTTCAGGGCTTGCAGAGAGTCTTGTAGCTTGACTCAGAAAATCTTCGGCAACCTCCAATTGCACATCACCAACCTTCTCTCTACAACCATCAAAAGAGAAAGCAAATTCTTGGGCAACCTGTAAATTTAAACCCTGAAACTTCCTAATGAAAACGAGCCAGCCACTTCTCTCCAAATCTTCTCTGGCATCATCATATAAGAGCAGAGTTTGAAGGCCGTTTGGTTCAAATCTCACAACAGGAGCCATGATGGATGAAAGGGTAACGAATCAGACACATCACACATAGAGGGTTTGCAAAGACAGTCCAGAGCCATAACCCGAGCCCGTGACATTTCAACAGTGAATGGTGTATGATCATAAATTCATAACGATTAGATGGGTGTTTATTTAAACACATGAGAAGAGCGTTTGAAAATCCCTAGGGAAGTCTTAGGAATGATGTCTATCTGCAAATAGTAAAGCCACCTTTTCATCTAGTACGAGTTTAGGACCAAAACATTAAAATGAAAAATGAGTGTGTGCATCATGGGTTCTATCACAAGGTTTGGGTGAGTCAAAAATCCAAGACTTAGCAAAAGAAATGTAAAGCCAAGAACCAAACAAAACCATACCAAAAAAATAAAATCGTGGGGGTCCTTTGATTAATGTAACCATCAATCTCTAAGCATGTTTGATGTTGAAAGGATCGAAACAAAGAGAGTAACTCTTCATGGCAATGAACCAACTTCATTAATAAATTGTATGAACAACTTTCCTTTGATGACATTTTAGAACAGAAAGGTAACATAGTCACAAATTTTCATGCTTCCAGTCATGAACGAAGCATGAAAGATAATAATAGGAAAAAGTGACAACTTAGAACTGTCGTTTCAAAAATTGCATCACGAAAAGTAATAAAAACAAATGACTCTGGTTGGCAGCTCAACAACATGTTGAGATGCCAACAGTACCTTCTAAATATCCATCTATGTCCAATTGTCGCTCATTTTTCATAACTTTGTTACTCAATTGTCCACAATGTTGACCCATCTATCACTCTGTACTTTTGCTACCTGACTGCTTTGAATTTGTTTATGCAAACACTTAAAACTACTCGAAGGATGGTTCTCTGATCTGTATTATCTACTGCATAGACTCCCCCTATTCAAAATACATGTTTACTAAGATTATCTAGGCCGGATGACTAAGAAAAGTACCTGTTCTGATGTAGAGTAATATTCCTCTTCATTTTTAGATTTGTTGTCTTCCTGTATTCTGACATTCTTTTCATTTTCTTCACGAATTATGACATTTTCCTCTTTTCTTGTAAATTCATCATGATCTTATGCTCCTGCAAATCCTATGAGTATAATTCCTTGGACCTGTTTTTCATTTACCTACTCTTCTTGTTTTTCTCTTCTTCTCCAAGCCTTATCGTATCTGTTATCAATGTTTTCTTTCATCGGAGGTTCTATCACACTACTACAATTTTGATCTATGTTTCCATAGTTGTGGAATTTCTAAAATTCAATATTATGTGGAGCCACATAAGCATTTCTTTCTTGATCATTTCTTTCATAATCCCTGCAATCTATAGCTTTATGTCCAAAGTTAGTAAAAATAAAACAATGACCATAAAAGAAACTTACATACCAGGAAGTGAATGATCTTCTTTTTGGTGTAGTCCTTCTCAATTCCTACCTTGGTTGATCAAGATCTTCTCCTTGGTTGTTTCTTTCACAATGATTGAAGCTTCTTTGATGCCTAAATGTAGAAGGTATTTTGTATTCATTCCTTTCTGATTCTTGTTGAAAATGATTCCTTCCTTTGAGGAATTCTGCATAACTCTTTTGTTCTGTTTATTTTGTCATGGAGCTTGAACCTTACTCAAAATGAACATTCTTGTATCCTAGTCCAGAATTGTCACTATATGGCCTTTGACTATTGATAATGTTTTCTAACACTTGAGAACTCTTAAATTTCTTGTTGAGCTTGTTAACTTTAACTCTCAATGTCACAATTTTGTTTTCAAGCTTCTCACAGACTTTTTCTTTCTTTATCATATGGATCTGCATTACTTCTTCCCTTTTCTTTCCTTCTTCAAGTTGGGTTTTTAAGGAGATGATTTCTTTTTCTTTCTTTCTTTATTTCCTCATCTCAATTAAATCATTAATTAATTCTACCTCAAGATTCACTTTACCTTCTTCATCGCTTTTCTTATTTTTTGTAGCCATAAAGAGTACTCTCTTCGAGTCACTATCACTTTCATCATCTTCATTAGATGAAGAACTATCTTCTCTTAAGTAGATATTTTTCTTGAAGACTTTCCTTTTATATTTTTGGTTTCCCTTTTTATATTTCTTTTATTTCTTGGGATCTTCCTCTTCATCACTATGTGAAATTTTAGCATAAGGACACTTATTTGCAAAATGACCAATTTTACCACAATTAAAACATTTTAAGGGAAACATCCCTTTGTACTTGTCAGTTCCTCTCTTCAACTTCCTTACGAAGTTGGCTATTTCTTCATCCTCATTTGAATCATCGCTACAACTGCAATTTGTCTTTGATTCAGGATTTTTCTTCTTCTTTTTCCTTTTGGATGCTTTAAAAGATGCTTCTTTCATGGATGGATTTTCCTGTATTGTTCTCATTTCATAAGTTTTAAATATTCCATGTAGATCATCCATGCTTATCGTACCCAGATCTAATATTTCTTCTAGTTTTGAAATATTAGGATCAAATCTCATTGGAAGAGATCTTAGTTACCTTCTGAACAATTATAGATTCGTCAACTTCTTCTCCCAATACTTTAATTCCATTCACTGTTTCATCAACTCATAAAATGTAGGTTGCAATTCTTTCATCTTTCTTCATTTTCAACTGTTCAAATTGACCTCTGTAAGTTTGAAGATTGGATCCCTTGACTTTGGAATCTCCTTCATAAATGTTCTGAAGTTTGTTCCAGATTTCCTTTGTATAATCTTAATGCATAACCTTGACATATACTGAATCAACCAGACCATTCAGGATATCATTTTTATCCCTTGAATTGTTTCGACTGAGTTTCTTTCTATCATTATCCATTGGGGTAGTGGCATGTGTTGGAGTTACTTCACACACACCTAGGATTTATTTTTCCTATGGTTTTTCTTATGTTTATTAGTCATTATTCAGTATCCTATATTTTAGGAAGAATATTCCTCTAGGGAGAATATTCTCTTCAGTTTTCACTTCATCTTGATCATTTGAGTGGAGTCTAGATGATACATTGGGATTATCACCATGAAACATTAGGATCATCACCAACTAATGTGCATTGTCCTTGGGATAATCACTATACTAGTGCATTACCCATGAATCCATGATCTCCTCCTCACTTCACTATGTTTCAGTTAGTTAAATGAAGACTAATAGATAAGTTAACTCAACTAGGTGGCAGTTCACTCTCGTAACTACCTGAGAGACTAGACTAGGTGGCAGTTTACTCCTGTAACTATTGGTGTGTGTCCAGATCACTCAAGACCACCACCATCACTCTATAATTCTTCCATTCTTTCTCTCCTGGTTCTCTATTCTTCTATTTTCTCTTCAATTGTGTATGTCAATTCCCATCTAGATCTATTATGTGTAGGTTAAACACATTTACATGGTATTAGAGACGATGGACTACTAGGGAAAAGACACACCAAATTATTTTTGCAGGTACCAAAGATTGAAGACAACGAAAAAGTGGAATTCCCAAAAGAATTCATTATTACACCTTATAACTTCTTTGCATGTAAGGAGAAGATGATAATGCATCTTCGAAGTAGAGGATTGTACAGGTTAACCATGAACACAAAGGTAGAACTAACATATGCCATAGAAAAATCCAAGTATATAAATCGAATGGATGAAGCATTCATAAAAATTTGTAGTATCATTTCTCCTGAACTCCTCTTTCACATATCCTCCTGTAAAACCCCCAATGAATACTAGACCACCATGGAAGGGATTTTTGGAAAATAGCATGAGATGAGGGGACACATGCTTGAGGTGGAATTTCTCACATTGGACCCAAAAAGATTCGACAATGTCCAATATTTCTTTACCAAATATAAGGATTTGTTGTTGAAACTCAAGGCTTGCGGGGTTGATAAATCTAAGGAGGCGAAAAAAATGGTTCTCACCATTTTCTCCAAACTTGGTCCAAAATACTCAGTGTTTGTATCCACATTTCGTTTATTTAGATTCACATCTAGATATACCTATAAGATTCCTTCTCTTGAGGACTTTATCGAGTCTTTCACACAAGAGTAGAGCAAGCTCATCAACATGGGAAAAATCAAAGGCCCAAAGGCGCATGCACTTATAATGAAAGATGAAAACGGTCACCAATATCATAAATATAAAAGGAAATCACATCCAAATCCGAAGAAGGAAGGGTACTCAAAACCCTTCAATAATGCCTCCAGATCCAAAGGTGGAAAGGGAAGAAAAGGGGATAAATGCTCTTACTTCCATAAAGGATTTCATATAGAATCTGCATGTATACAGAAACAGATAGATATAATGACCCAAATAATTTAGAAAAAAAACATTGGAGATCACATCCCCGAGGGTGCCAAGAAGAAGAATCCAAAAGATCAGAATCCCAAGAAAGACAAATTTAGTTATGCTTTGATTGCCATCAACTCCTCTCCCGATGCTTAGATCATAGATTCAGGTGAATCACACCACATTGATGCCACAAAAGAGGTTTATTATTCATTGAATGCATGCAAATTTTCTCCTATTCTGATGGGGGACAACTCTCCAGTCGAGGTCACCAACAAAGGAAGGATTAAACTCACAAACAAAATCTTCGAGAATGTGTTGCATGTTCCCAAACTTTCTGTCAATATTCTCTCCGTGTATCATATGACTAACTCTGGCACCGAAAAGAGAGTCATATTCACACCTGATGCAGTGGATATCTATGACATGCAAACCAATTCTAGGGTTTCTACCGGTGAGGTAAATCATTAATCTAGACTTTGCACATTTTCTGAATTTATTGAACCAGATTCTGCATTACTGCTTACCCATGATGATGAAAGAAGTAGGATATGGCACAGAAGGTTCAGGCATTTAAATTTCATATATATGCAAAAACTTAGCAAGAAGGTAATGGTTGATGGTCTACCTGACATCCACTTCTCCAAAGGAATTTGTGAGGGATGTGTTCTTGGAAAACACCCTCAAGAGAAATTCGACAAAAGAAAGACTCAGAGAGCCTCCTCTCCTTTATATCTGATCCATAGTGACCTCATGGGACCTTTTCCACATCCATAAATAAGCATTGAAAGGTACATGCTCATTTTTGTTGATGATTTCTCATGCTTCACATGGATTTTCTTTCTCAGGAAAAATTAAGAGGTCTTTCAACACCTCAAAGATTTCAAAGCCCTTGTTGAGACATAGTCAGGAAAGAAAATCAAAATCCTCTGAACTGATAATGGGGGAGAGTATGTCAACCATGAGATCTAGAATCTTTGTCATGAGACAGGGATTCAATTGCAACACACGGTTCCCTATACTCCATAGAAAAATAGATTTGATGAGTGGAAAAATAGATCTCTAAAAGAGATGGCATCTTGCATGCTACATGCAAATTCACTTCCACAGAGATTATGGGTTGGGGAACTTAATTGTAAAATCTACATCCAAAACAAATCTCCTCATATATCTCAAGGATAAGACCCCCTACTAGTCTAGGAGAGGCCTCAAACTGGAAGTGACCCACTTTCATATTTTCGGTTCACGTGCATGGGCCCAAATTCCCTCTGAAAAGAGGAAGGTACTTGATCCATAGAGCATAGAGTGTATATTTGTTGGATACCCCAACGGTGTGAAGGGATACAAACTTATTGATATTTCCTTGGACCATCTCATCATTGAGCAAAGTTTCCAATTCGAGGAAAGTGTCTCACATGTACCTCAACAGCTACATCTAGACAACTTTGTTCTTCCACCTATCAGAGATGATGAGAATGCACATGCCGACTCTTCTTCAGATGAGAGTTTTGATTCAAAGGATTTAGATGATCCAAATACAGAGTCAATACGTCAGATGAAAATTCATTGCATGTAGATGCAGATGTAGAGCCAGAGTCGAGGCCCAAGTGGGATCAGACTACTCTTCACGATGCAAGGGATCTTGTTGGGGATCCATCTGATACTAGGAGGAATCGATTTGATTTCAAGCAGCTTCCTCTTGCACTCACTGCCATTGAAC
>SNQJ01S0199299.1:0-17087 GCA_010110895.2 Picea sitchensis
AACCAAAGACAGAGTTACTTACAACCATGACCAAGCTATTCCAACTTTCTGGCAATGAGCACAAGATTAGAAGAGCCCTGACCTCATCATCAAAGTCCACTTTTACAGAACTTAGTTGATTAGTAACGGTATTAAATTCATTTAAATGATCTGCAACAGGCCCACCTTCTGACATCTTCATATTAAATAATCTCTTCATTAGAAATGCCTTATTGGACGCCGAGGGTTTTTCATACAATTTGGCCAATGTGTCCATCAAACCCTTCGTAGTCTTTTCTTTGGAAATATTGAAAGCCACCAACGCTGCCAGTCTCAGTCATATCGTTCCTAGAGACTTTCTGTCAAGAATCTCCCATTCTTCGTCCTTCATGGTCGTCAGTTTCTTTGCTACTCCACCCAATGGTAGGAATAGATCCTTCTGATAAAAATAATCTTCCATCTACATCTTCCATAACTGGTACTTTTGGCCGTTAAATTTCTCGACCCTAAACTTTCCATCTTCCAACATTTCTCCCACTTGAACCATGAACCCTCTTTTCCTGCGAGTTACCTTTCACTATGATACCAGTTGTTAGAAAAACAGGACCGTGGAGCAATAAAATAAAACAAATGCGGAAAACAAAACACAGAAGATACACAATACAAGAGAGACACGTATTTACGTGGTTCACCCAGTGTGGGCTACATCCACCAGAGAAATTGCCAGGTTCGTCCTTTATTATTATCCAACAAATGAAGGGATACAACCTACAGCAAAACCCATTGTAACTTCCTCTTCTTTCTCTCACATTCTCCTCTCTCAGAATACAATATTCGCCATCAACCATAGCCGCAATACATTTGCCTCATAAAAGAGGGTTGCTTTCTAGGGAAAAAAACCCTAGCATAATCTCTATCGTTAGATCTGTGACCTTATAATGAACGGTCCAGATTTACAATGAAATTACAATATACATTTATAAGGCAATTTTCCCATCGGGGACTTTGCCCCTGAACCCCCGCTGGGGGCCCGCTTGCCCCCAGAGCCCCCAGCTGGGGGGATAGCCCCCCCGGACCCCGTAGAGGGGGTACCCTTCTCTACACTCCCCCGCGTGGAAGAGTGTACATACTTCTGGGGTGTAAATACTTCATGGGGTATAAACATGGCTGAAAGTAAAAGACCTCTAAATCAGGAAGATAATCAGGCTCCACAACCAACAGTCAGTAGTATGCCACATCAGTAGAGTGTCACATCAACAATATACCACATCATCAGTATACCATGTCAACAGTTGTCACGTCATGTCAAAGGGCCATGTTAGAAGTGTACCCGTTAGTAGGCCATGATGCCAGGTCATGGAGAGGAAGAGTGGATGACAAAACCAAAAGGTATAACTCAGACCATCCAAAAATTCAGAGATCCGAAATTCCTAAGAAATGGAATTTTGCAAAAAGTTACATGTCATATTCCTGGACGAGGAACTAGACAGCGAGGAACCATGATCTTGGGGTGTAAAGAAGATTCCAAGTGGATGGACACAACATTCCAACATGGATCCCATGTGATATGAACCTCACACAATGAGAATAGTTGGAAATTTGATGTGGGAAGGACACATGGAAGCATGTCATTGGAAGCATTCTAGTGGAGGTTGATGAATGTTTAGATGTCGTCTAGTAGTCTAGTATAGGTAGAACCTAGTCAAATGGAACCAAGAGCATCTAGACATCTAGGAATTCGAAGGTCCTTGTGGTTTTTATTGTTGTGGAGGACCATATGTTGAATGCCTTGCACCTCAAATTTTAGGAATGGAACCTTTTAGTGAAACCCTTAGTCATCCATAGATTCGAGACATCCAGGAAGAAAAACCTTGTGCGAGCAATCAATGGGATGCTAGATCCAGATGAAGGAACCTTGACTTGCGGAACCTTTACCATCTGGGTAGCAAATAATCCAAGGATTCAGAATTTTGGAAAGGTCTAAATCTGGATTGTGTCAGTAACCGGTAGTGAAGTGATGGTAAAGTTAATGTCAGTTGATGGAAATTGCATAGTAATTGTAATTGGGGGAAGAAAGGGCCATGTTTCAAGAGGAAATAATTTTTAGCTTTGATATCATATTGAAGCATGTGAATAGTCATTGGAAAGATAATTCAAAGGAGAATAATATGGAATTATCAAAATTTGGATAATTGTGATACAACTATTCATAAACTGAGAAGAAGAAGCACCTATAACTTTAAGTGACAATTTCTTTTGTATAATAGTTTTCCTAACTATAACAAAATGGTTTCTTGCACATGCAGAATTAAGGGATATAAGCATATTAATTCAAGCTAGGATTGCACATTGAGGCATGGAATATGGAGATGGAGCCTTTAGTCATGAGAGAGAATCCAAAGGCCAACATATCGGTGTTGGTAAAGTTAATGTCAGTTGATGGATCGGGTCCAAAACGTGAGGAACAAGGCAAACATAATGTAAGGAGGGATAGCTACATAAGATCCAGTCACACACGGAGTGCTAGTAGAAGCTAGAGACAACAATCACCTATTCATTTAGTCAAATTTTTTTAGGCATCTAAAGAGTCAAGGATTAGTCAAAAATTGTCTAATGTGTCCTAAGATTCAAAGAGGAATACATGAGTTGGAAAGTTTGCAAGTAGAGCTTAGGAATCTTAGGACACAATCCTTTTATGGTGAAAGAGAAAGGGAAGATGACATTGAAGCCTAGTTGCTTGGAATCAATAAGTATTTTCAGTTCCACAACTACTCATCCAACCTAGAAGCCATGATTTCCACATACCATTTGCATGGAAAAGTTGTTATGTGGTGGGATTAGTTGAAGAAATATAAGCACCTTGACGAGAGTAGGATTACTTGGAAGAAATTCAAGAAATTATTTCAATAGGGGTATCTTTCAGAGCATTATTATGACAGGAAGATGCAAGATTTATTTGAAATCAGGTTGGGGAGCATGACCATGGGAGAATATGAAAATAAATTCTTGGGATTACTTAAGTATGTGGGGTTTATAAGGGATGCAGAGGTGAATATATAGAGTTTTCTGAGTGGATTTCCCTCTTTCTATAAAGATAAAATTCAATATGATGAACCCAAAACCTTGACAGAGGCCATTATAAGGGATAATCACTTGTATGAGAAAGGAAAAGGCAGAGAGTATTTTCAGAAGTATTGGAAGGATAGAAGAAGGAAAAATATGATCTAACAAGGAAGGGATTCAAACCTCCTTCTATTAGGATCGATCCTAGCACAAATAAGCAAGATCAACATAAGAATGAATTTGAGAAGGGAAACTCCTTGGGGAAAAGGGTGTTGTTGTGAATTACCCTTGTAGATAGGTGAAATCCCCCTTGGATCGGGTTTTCTTTGATCCAAGGTAGAAGGAAAACAAATGGACACTAAATTCACTTTAAGACTAATTTATATGTTCATTAATGAAATCAGAAGAGAGAGAGAGAAAGAGAAAAAGGTAAACATCTTACCTCTTTCATGTAGGTTGTCCTCACTACTCCAATTGTTGAACTTGATATCCAAGCTCCTAGTATGCAGGTAACCCTCCTACAAGAGATGAGACAATCCTCTTCTAGTACTATATATTTTTAGACGAAAGATAGATTTATCTATGTTGGACTTAAACAAGACAAAGATAAACATCCCTGAAATGAACAATGTAGACATTAAGATAAATAGGCAGGGTATATATTATTAATAATGGGAAAACATAGGAAAAAATTACAATACTTGTGATGTTGTGGAGCGTTCCTCAAGCTCTCATTTTTTTCCAACCTTCATTCCCACAGTATAGCCATGTATGATGCTTTATGAACTAGTGTTTAGAAGTTTAAACCTATGAAGTAAAAGCAATGCATATAGATTCTTAAAGAAAACAAAATTTAATCAATAGCTCATGCAGTGCATAGAGATTTACATGCAAGCCTCAGAAATAAAGGAGAAACCTTTCTTATTTTCATTATACTGAATTTCACCATTCACCCTTTAATGCTTTAATGTTTTAGGTGTTGTAGATACCCAAACCCTAATCCCCTAATCCAGAATTAATTTGGCTGCTAAGAAATGCATAAAATCGCCAAAAAAATGGGGCACTGCAGGACTCTGCTAGTTGCCAAGCCTTTGCCCTAGCTAGAGGGGCATGCTGCCCACAGGACCAAAGCTTAGGCGTCAGATGCAACACACAAAACACTACTAGAGGGATCGTCAGGCACAGTTGTCATATTTGTGCAGCCACTCCACACATGTAAAGAATGTCTTACATACAACATTCTCCCACTTGTTGTTTCTTTTGCATCTAGGGGTCTAGGGGAATATATAGTCAACAATCCTAGGGCAGCAATGTTCATTGTTACTCTACACCAAGAACTTTTCTGTGCTCTGGACTTTGTCCATGAATCACGAAGAAATCTTTGGCTATCCAAGCCTTCCGATAACACCTTCTCTTTCTCAACCATGTCTCTCACAAAGTGATCTTTTGAACATCAATATGGTTGTCTTTGAATGATAAGTTGGGTTCTTTTCATGAAATATTGCACTATTCGTGCGTAATCTAAATATCAACAGCGATTATACCAGCCAATGCACGAACGCAATCTTTGCCCAACCATCATATTGCTTCCTTGCTTCCATGAGTGGTTGCCGTATGTTAACCCAGCGGATTGAGAGTGCCACTATATCTTGTCTTTTGATCATCCAGTTGCTCCTCAAATGGGTTACAACCTTAACCACTTGTAGATTTTCTATGATCCATATCTCTAGCCAGTCTGCATCAACAAAGTCATGTGTATGTCCAACACTCGTCCAATCTCGATCTTCCTTGGTAGCACAATCCATAGCTGGTAGTGCCACGAAGATGCCAAAGAAGACCCTCTTTATTGTTGTCCAATGCTCCTTCCACGGTTTTGACATATACATGCTCCAAAACTGCATGTGCAATGTTAGATCTAGTACAAACCCTTGCATACATCAAGCCGCCAACTGCACTGGCATATGAAACATGGGACATGTCCTCTTCTTCCTATGTCTTGGGACTTAATCTGAATGAATTTACATCTAGGAATAGGAACCTTGACGGTTTTACTTCATGCATATTAAACCTTTGCAATATCATCTCAACATACTTTCTTTGATTCTTCTGAGTTTTCTGTTTGCATGATCTATTTTAATCTCCATTCCCATAATGAAGTTAGCGTCGAGATCCTTCATGTCGGAAATTTGGAGGATAGTTGTGATTTCACCTCCTTGATAACATCCATGTTATTTCCTACAAAACAACATGTCAAATACATACATCACTACATAAATGAATTGATTAACAACCTACTTGGAATATATCTGAGTGAATAATCCTTCTTACAAATCCCAATCTAATCATGTATGTGTCAAACTTTTGGAGTACCCACATCCTAGGTGATTGCCCGACCATATAGTGACTTCTTTTAGCTTCTGGACCGACTCTTTCTTTCCCTTCACTACAAAGCCTTACGGATGCTTCATGTAGATTTTTTCATGGGATCCCCATGTAGGAATGTTGTCTTCACATCCATCATTAGGCTTCAAGATCAAAGAAACAACAATAGATAAAAAAAAATAGAAGTAACCAACAGCGAGGAAAAAATCTCACCAGAAGTCTACAATTCCCTCTGCCGGAATAACCTTTTGCTACTAACCAAGCTTTGTATTTCTCCACTTTACCTTATTGCATTAAACTTCTTCTTAAACAACCATTTTCTACCAACATATTTTTCTTCCAGGTTAGCGACTCAAATATATCCACACCTCATTCTTATCAAGGGCATCATTTCTTCAACCATGGTCTTCTTCGAGAGTTTATTATCCTTTGAATCACTGCTTCCCCGATAGTTCGTACAGGATCATCATTAGTAATAGATTAAGAAAAATTGGAATGGAAATTGGGTGGGAATATATACCTTTTTGGTTTCTTTTTATCTCTCATCGATCTCCTCAATGCTTTGGGGTATGAGGTTCTTCTTCTATCTTCTTCTTCTTTTGCTTCCTCTTCTTCAAATGATTTAGATTTTGCATCATCCAACTCAAGCTCTATTTTCGAGAGTTCCATCTTGCGTTGGTAGAATTCCTATTTGGACACATCTTATTACCTCTATAAACAACATCATTGTAAACAATATTCTTGGTTTCGGGTTCCAAAGATTATAACCTTTCGCATCTTTATATAACCAATAAAGATACACTTTTAAACCTTTTTATCCATCTTACTCTATTTTTATTTTGGAATTGTGTAAAATCCTGGGCTCGTACTCTAATATGTTGAAGAGGGTTTCTTCGGAGACTCATACCTCATGAGAATTTTGTCATCCAACGTTGATGAATGTGATCGATTGATCGGGTAACATGTTGTACCCACTACCTCGCCACAGAATTCTTGTCCTAACTTTGGCACGCTAATAACCTTGTTTTTCCATGATTAAAGTTTTCTTCCTTTCTGCAACTCCATTACGTTGAGGAGTGTATGGAATCAGTCTTTTGCCTTTCTATACCACACTTCTTACATAGTTCTTCCGAATTCATTTTTAATAAAATTATCCACCATTATTCATTCTCAATACCTTTATTTTCTTCTCTGTCTAATTTTCTACGAGTCTTAAACTCTTTAAATTTATTAAATACCTCGAGATTTCTTTCTAAGAAAATAAATCCATGTGTTCATCGAAAAATCATCTGAATGAAACATAATACACAATTTACCTAGGGATGGAACTGACAGGTCCAACCACATCACTATGTATCAACTCTAGAATCCCCTTTGCTCTTGCTTATGCCGGGATAGAATCTTACCAGTTTTGTTACCATATAATGTTCCACAGTCAAAATCCAGTGTAATTAGACTTATACCTTCAACCATACCTTTACCGTTAGTGGTCAAAGACCCTTCTCTCCAATATGTCGCAGTCTTTGATTCATAGCATTGTCTTCTTTTCAAGGATGATATTTATCTTGTCTTCTTTATTTCTCTATTAGGGACAATGAGAACTATTACACCAATTAGGTATAGTGGCACTTTAACAACATCTGAGTTCCACACCCGGAATACATCATCAACACCATTGCTCATCTGAAAATATTGTAAGTTCCCTTTCCCAATAAAGTAACCAAACCTACATCATCTAACTTAATTACAGATATTAGGCTCCTGGATAGTTTTTGGAATGTGCAAAACCCCAGGGAAGTTCTAATCCTTCCATCTTTTAGCAACAACTTAGCCCTTCCCCGTCCCAAGATTTTCGCTGCCGAGTCATCTCCTAGGAATACATCACCACTCATCATTATTTTCATATTCGAAAGGCTGCCCTATGAGGAGTCGCGTATGACGCACTTGAGGTGATCAACCATACATCATGGTATGCATGTCTACTTGTGAATTCAGGTAAAACATCACCTCCTTCTTGATTGGAGGTTTTAGCCTCTATGGAAGAGGTACTATCAGATCACTGGTTTTATCAACCTTCTTAGATACAATATTTCTTGTAATGCCCTATTTTAACACACTTCTGACATTTCCTCAAAGATTTTCACGGAGACTTAGATCTACATGTATATTTATATCTCCCCAGAAGGTTGCGGGATTCTTGTCTTGAGTATGACCTCTTACAAATAAATCATCACGTGCTATGACTATCCTTGCTTTTACGCCTCATCTCTTCATATAACAAAGATGAAACTACATCCCCATACTTCAACGTAGATTGAGTAGTACTACCAATTACTACAATAAAATTATCCAAGATTACGGCAAAGACACTTAACAAAGTAATACACTTATCTTCTTCTGCAATCGCAATATTACTTGAGACAAGTTGTCTACCATGAAGTATTAAAGGCATTTAGATGTTAGACA
Organism: Picea sitchensis; assembly: GCA_010110895.2. Taxonomy (NCBI): domain Eukaryota; kingdom Viridiplantae; phylum Streptophyta; class Pinopsida; order Pinales; family Pinaceae; genus Picea; species Picea sitchensis. The sequence goes on from SNQJ01S0199299.1 coordinate 7,891, forward strand.
CATAATATTCATGCGCCATCCCTAAGATGATACAACTTATTTGAAGAAACAACTTGTTTACAAGGACTTTTGATTGATACAAATTCCCTAAATTATTCCATTGTTCCTTGGTTGTAGATTATCCCAAAACATTCAACAAGCGAATTCTGCCAGGCATAGTCGAATAGTACTCCCTTCTCTTATGTCAACTTCTCCCAATCTTCCTTTGACGTACCAGTAGGTGGTGTACTATTATTTTGTGTACTAGTATTTTGTGTATTAGTATTTTGTGTACTAGTAGTTTTTGTATTGGTAGTTTGTGTACCAGGATCCATAGTGTTCCATTGTTCTTTTTCTACAAGAGGTCCTCCATCTTGAGCTTCCATAGCTCAAAGGTTTTTCACCGTTGAAATTCTCTATCTTGATTCTAGATGAATCTGCATTCCCTCTTTCTATCTCTCATCTCCGCGCAGCGCTCCCACTAAACCCGAGGTTTATCACGGATATACCATATGATCTATCAAGACCGATCCAAAACCCTCAACAACAAAGGCATCCCTCTAAAGCCAAAAGCGAAGGTTATGATACCACATGTGAGTTTTAAACCTTTGAAGTAAAAACAGTATATAGATTCTTAAGAAAAACGGAATTTAATCAATGGCTCGCTGAGTACACAAAGATTTATATCGGAAACCTTCAAGCGGGAAAACCTTTCTTATATTCATTATACTCAATTTCACCATTCACCATTCACCATACAATATATACAATGTTTTAAGTATTATGTAGCTACCAAAACCTAATCCTTTAATCTGGGATTAATTTAGAAAGCAGCTAAAAATGGAAAATCCGCGCTAAAAATAGCAAAACCTCACAAAAGGATTTCAAGTGGTTGGCTTAGGATACTATCCATTCTTGGGACATTGCACCTAACAGGAGTCATGCACTGTATGAGACCCCACAGGAAAGCATGGCAGCACCGCGACACAGAGCATTACTAGAGGGATCATGAGACGCAATTGTCATATCACGTGCATACACACACACATGCAAAAGATGCCTTTTATACCCAACAATCTTCCCCCTTGCAACCCAGGTGCACTCATTATATAAGATTTGGAGTCTTAACCTTCATGGAGTATTTTGGGAAATGGTTTAGAATTTAGCTCCATAAATTGGGATTTATATTATCTCATGGATATTAAGTTTACCTAAGATGGAGCCATGAGATATGATTTGAATCCTTGACCTCATCTTCTCGAAATTAACCCTTAGAATAAGGTGGATCAACTTCAACTTCCTCTAACCACTTCCAGCGATCCCCTAACTTGAGGCATGACGGTGGCAATGCTCCTATATAGGTAGGCTAAGCGTTATTAAGATTTGTATCTCCTATATACATGGGTGGGAGCATTGGCCTTCAGAAATGGTCAAAATCTCAAGGTAAAGGCATTATTTTGACCTTCTCATGATGAGTTTTTTTCTCCTCCACAATGACTATGGATTATGAAAAATGTTCTTCCATGATGTCAAAGGAATTGTGACATAATAAAGTGCATGCGGCACTTAATAAAGTGCATGTGACCTGCGATATTGAGTGCATCTGACACTTAATAAAGTGCATGCTTTACACTTATTAAGGTGCATGCGACACTTAAGTGTGACATTTGGTCAGTGCAACATTTAGGTGTGTAACAAATACCCCTAAAGTGTGAGGTGAGGAGGGAGAAACTAATGGCCAAAACACTTTACAAAAATAAATGCAAAGGGACAATGGAGTAGGAAAGCACAGTGGAAGGCGCAAACAAACATCAAACAATATATATATATATATATATATATATATATATATATATATATATATATCATCCTGAAGTGAACATACCCATGCTTGGAATAAATTGAATCAAAGCATGACCATCAATTAGCCCTCACAGATTCATGAAAGCATTGACTAAGGATATGGCCTCCAAAAATACAATGTGGATACATACCTCCATGACATGATCTGATACTAGCTATGAAACAATACACAGTGTAGCTAGAATATGACAAAAGAAACATGGCCATTGACCAATACAAAAGTGGATCTATGTAAAACTATATATCAGTAGGATTTCCAATATGATGGTTATACTAGAATATTATGCATACTCGAATGATATCCAATGCTGACTTTGGAAACACATAATAGAGTGAGTACCCAACCCAGGGTCTTCATTGTTGATGTTTTGGTAAAATTTGTGGGAGGTATTTTCCTCCACAGAACTGTTTTCTTAAAGAAGAAGAGAGAAGATTCAAGAAGTAAAAGGAAGACCATTGAATGGTTGAATAACACCTCAAAAGAATAAGTGAAATAGAAGACCACAAAAGAGAAATTAGATCCCACGGGAAATAATAATAAAGTGAAAATATAATTTCCAGGAAGAGAAATTCATTAAACATAAATAATAAAATAAATTTGAAGTCCCGGAATAATAAGTTGGCCCTAGACAAATGCCCATATTAGTATAAATACAAATTAGATTGGAGTTCATTTTGTACAATCAAATAGTTCCTCATACAGTCTTGCACTAAATGATTCTGTGATTTCACCAGCTTCCTAGTTTTGGTTTTCTTGAAGTACGCCCTACTTGGCGGAAGGATGTTGCCAGGCTCTTGGTGGTTTCTCTTGTGCACTACCTCTGGAAGAGTTATTACTAGATTATGTGGTATACCTATTGCATTGTGCGATTCTGATTGCGGTTAAGTGCTAGTTTGATTATATAGTTGAATTCTGCGATTACTAGTTGCGGTGGCTAGTTTCCGGTTGCAATGTGCACTGAGGCAATTGCGGTACAATTGCAACAACCTTCACTATTTAGGTTTTGGATTCTCTTAGAGAATTAAGCCCTACTTAGGAAGGATTTTTGGTGGGTTTTGGTGGTTTCTCTTATGCCTACCTCTGGAAGAGTTGCACTAAAGTTGTGTGGTGTTGCCTACCACTGTTGCCGTGCCACTACAGGAGTTGTAGTTGTAGTACTAGTTGCAGTTATAGTTACAACTGCAGTTACAGTTCGATTCTGGAGTTATAGTTACAACTTCTGATTCACGTTCTGATTGTAGTTACAGTTGTAGTGCCAATTGTACCAATTATGTGGTGCACTATATTTCTCTAGTAATGCGCCTATCTTGCACTAGTTCTATGGTGCTACTTAGTTGTCTACCCTCACTAGAGTTTGACAAGAAGAAGAATAAGTATATGTTATGGGATTTTTTTCATTTATTGGTTTTCTCTTGTGATTAGAGATTTTTCATGGTTGGCATTGGAAAGATTCTCTCTAGAAAAGTTGGTTGGAGTTTTCCCTGCAGGGTTTTGGGGTTTTCCCAAGATTAATCTTTGTGTCTTCTTGTGCTTGTTTAAGCTGCTCTTATTTTACAGTATATGGTATTGAATGTTAAAATAAGATAAAAATTCTATGGTAAATCTAATGTCAACAAAAATAATGAAAATCTAACATGGAGTGAGCTAGTTTCCTTTAGAACAATCTAACCAATGGAAGGAAAATCATGAGCATTTGTCGCTTCTGAGTTTGCCACTTGCACTTTGCGTTACACAAACCTAAAATTATCAAGCTCATTGAAAACCATATAAAATTGTTGAACAAATTCCATCATAGAATCAACTTCACTTGGCCTTTTGCTACATCTCTCAAATTGACTTTCCGTCAAAAGTGAATTTTTAGGATTATAGGTTTGTTGACATTTTCCTGGACATTGAAAAATTAGATTCAAATTTATATGTACTATTTTTGTTGATAAATGTCTTGAAATTAAAAGACAAGTTGGATGGAATTGTACATATAACATGAGATGAATTATAGAATGTACTTGAAAAAGGACATTTATCCAAGCGGTGATAGTAGATCTAAAGGGATATTAGATCTAGGGCACTAATAGGAAGCCAAAGAGTTGGAGGCAATAGTGATGATGTTTCTTACAGTATAGAACAACTCAAATGTGACAAGCAACAACTAGACTCTAGGTTTGCATACCGGGTTTGATGTTTATATTGTTGCAGCCTAAGTAAGTGTTGTAGCTAGAGATAATGGTCTTTAGAATTCCATTAATACTATTGATATTGAATGTTTGGTGACACTTGAATATACATGTACTAATTATGCACTTATTTAAAAGATGAATTGATCTCTTCTAGGATATGTTCTTAGTTTTTTACGTTGTCCCAGGGCATTTATGCTGCCAAATTACATAGGTTACTATGGAATGTTGTTCTTGTTTCCTTGTTGAGACGTATTTACTATGGAGGGGCCAATTGAAAATTCACAACTGCTTGGAAGGTGTTGTTCTTATTTCTTGTTATTGTATTTCGTTTTGTCTCTTGTCTCAGGTAGGTCACAGATGATAGCTAAGGAGGAGCTATTGTGACAATTGTTCTTATTCTTGTTTTTATTATTATTCTTGTGCTATTTTCCTTTTTGTTGCTTTGATAAGGCGGGGTCACAAGTGATACCTCTGAGAGAGATTTATATTGATGGTTGCAGAGGAAACATATTATATGGTCTCTAGTTTGAGACATGGGAGAAAACTATCTAGACAAGTTGTACTCTATGTGTATATCCATACCGAAAAAAAAAGGTAGTCGAGAACCTTTTGGCAAGAAGTGTACTTTGTGGGATACATAGCATCTCATATGGAGATTGATTGTAGGAGAAAAAAAGGGAATCCAAATATGACCATACAGATCCCTTTAGTTCAATTGATCACTATTCATATCATGGGAAGAGTCGGTGGGGCCGGGCTACCACCCGAGGAGATGGATTGCAGTGATCAGGAAGAGACCATCATGGTCTTGTGATACTTCTAGATATATGGCATTGATGAGCATATCATGAGAGAGAAGATGGCAAGTGGCCCCACCAAGTACAAACTCAAAAGCAGCTAGAGTTCAAAGGGAGTCAAACCCCTTGGGATCAATAGAAGCCGGAGTAATACGAATAGTGCATAAGGATAAACTTGAGGAAGAAGTCAACAAATGTAGAGGAGAAAATGGATTGTAGATTATTTAGACTCGGAGGTTTAAGCTTTGGGGAGAGCAGGACTCAGAGTGAGCCCTAATCTCATAGAGATTGGAGTTAACTTAGGAAGACTAGATAATTCACGGGGAAGTCCCCTGATTTAGGTGGGAGAGAATGTCTTCCATAATGAATTAATAGAATAGGTGCCATGAGTTGAGGAGGCTAGATCAAATCTTGAGACTTGAGGAGATAAGTCTCTAGGAGGATCCCTTTATTTCAGTAGACTTTTATATAGTGATAGAGGAAGAAACCATTCAAAGAACGGGATGGATTTTCCTCATTTTGAAGAAGAGAAAAGAGACCCCATAGTTTTCCAACTATGCTTAACTAGTGAGAAGGATCATCCATTCAAAACCATCCACTTATGAGGAATATGTTAAGAAACAAGTGTGGAAGGATGCCATGATTGAGGGGTATCAATCCATCATGAATAATGAAATACTTAGAAATGGTTTACGAGACTAGAAGGGAAGTCAATAGTGACTTCAAATGGATCTACAAAGGTAAATCATGTTGTGGATGGAAGTTTTGAGAAGTATAAAGAAAGATTTTTGGCTAGAGGATTCTCCCAGAAAGGGGAAGATTATGACAAGACACTAAAGTATGAAGGAAATGTACATAGAGCAACCAAAATGTTTTTTGATCCATGGGAAGGACTCCCATGTCTATAAATTGAAGAAATTTTTGTATGGGCTTAGGCGAAGCACCCGAGGCATGGTATGCCAAAATAGACAGTTATTTGATGAGTTTTGGGTTTACCAAGAGTGATGAAGATCCAAACATTTACTACAAGGCTGAAGATGGTTTAGGTACTATATGTCGATGACATGTTTCTAAAAGGGGAGAAGCTCACAGATGGGTGAAGGAGGGAACTCACTTCAAAGTTTGAAATGAAGGATGTGGATTTGATGGGATTAGAGGTGTGGCAGAGACAAAATGAGGATATTTTCCTTAGCCAAAGGAAAATATATTGAAGTCACACTGAAATAATTAGGATGATGGAATGCAAGTCCATGGACACACCCATGGTGATGAATATGAAGCTCTTGAGTGATTCATATTCACATTTAGTTGATCTACGATGTATAAATACTTGATGGATCCTTGATAGCTAGTTGTACAAGCCAAACATATACCTTATAGTGAACACACTGATTCAGTACATGGTTGAGCCCTAGACATGTACATTGGATATAACAAAACATGTGTAGAGGTACCTACATGGGTACAATTGGATATGGATTGAGATATATGTCAAGTGGAGAGGAGTGAATTTGAGGGGTTATGAGATTTTTGATTGGGCGGGGAGTCAGTGGACTAAAAAGCACATCCTTGATATTTACTTCAATTTAGGATCAGACATGATCTAGTTTGGAAACAAGAAGTAGACATCAGAGTGGCACCGATTACATGAGGCGAGAGTATATTCCAGCAGCTAGTGTGGAAAGTTGTAGGCGGTGTGGCTGAAATTTTTCTTACAAGGTTATTTAATCTAGATTTGGATCCAACTTTGATACATTGTGACAATCAAAGTTGCATGAAAATTTCAGAGAATCATGTTTTTCATGACAAGTTGAGGCATATAGAGATAAAATATCATTACATATGAGACATGGTGTAGAGAGGAGTTGTTGAGCTACGGTACATATCCACATATGAGCATATAGCAGACAATCTCACCAAACCTTTGTCTAGAGTAAAGTATGAATACTTCAGAGAAAACAGTGTGATGCAGAATGTGCACCCTCATTGAGAGGGAGGTGTAATTTTTCTCCTCCTGCTGACTTTCCTCTTTGTTCAATGGTTTCTCATATTAGTCTTTTGAGATGACTAAGGGAGTAATGTAAATCAGTACAAGTCACCTAAGCCATGTGAGGTGGCTAGGTGTGAACTTGTATCAGTATTTCCTACACCATGTGAGGTGGATAGGTGTGAATGAGACTTGTACTGCACCAGCCTTTCCCTATGCCATGTGAGGTGGATAGGTGTGAATGGGGCTATGGTCATAGTATTTCCTACACCATGTGAGGTGGGTATGTGTGAATAAGACTACTGGGAGGGAGAAACATCACAACCACAGATTGCCCAAGTCTTACCTATGCCATGTGGGCTGGCTAGGTGTGAATAAGACTTATGCCAAGTCTTTCATACATGCATGAGAGATGGCTAGGTGTGAATGAGACTTGGAGCATGGTCTTGGACCATGGCATAGCCTTACCTAATCCATGATAGGCGGCTAGGTGTGAGTGGTGTTATCAGAAATCTTACCACAATGGATAGGTTAAGCTCCCCTTGGACCAATACCCCTTCTTTGTTCCAAAGACAAAGTAAACAAATGGTTGCTAATTTCCTTATAGATCTAGTTAATTAACCTATATATATAGAAGGAGGGAGGCTTACATGTTTTCTGAATTTTATCCTCGTTGCTCTGTCCTTTTTCCACCATACATCGAGAGATTCCTTCCAGTGATCAAAGAGACTTTCAAAAATATGGAAAACCTTCCTACTTATACTATATTTTGTTATATAAAAACCATATCTATCTATACCCAATTTAACATAAGCATAGACATTACAATGAACACTCATAATGAAAGGAATATTCAAGTTAATATTAATTTGGGAAAACAATTCCTAGTACCCACAATCCATGTCTGACATTTCGCAGTGCCTTATTCAAGTTCTCGTCCAACCCCTTGCATGAAAGTCTTGAGATAAAAATGTTTATGCTTCGTGGATTCTTTCTCTAGGGATTAAGGTTTGAGTGCCTGATTTTCCTCCTTTTCACCATGGAAATACCTTCAATTTATAGTATTGGGAGGCTCAACCACCATTGGATATTTAGGATAGTGGTTGAGGATATTGTCCATGAGTTGGGATTTGATCCTAAGATAGAGCCATAGGATAGGTTTGAGCAAAACCAACCTCATCTCTTAAGATTTGTCCCTTAGGAAAAGGTGGAGGATCCCAAATTTCTCTCTAACAAGACCAACACTCCCCTTTATTTGAAGACAGGGAGCCATCCTATAGAGTGTTGCTCCACTAATATGGTAAGGGGGGGCACCATTCCATGAAGTTTCCATCCCCCATCATGGCCAAGGGGCACCACTCATCATAGATTCCCCCAAAATGGTTGATTTTCCAAGTGAGTATGTTTGTCCTTGAAATAATGGGTTTCAAATGGTTGATTTTCCAAGTAAAAGGTATGTTTCTGGCCTTGAAATAATGGGTTTCTTCCTCCAACATGACTTAGCGATCATGGAAAATGTTTTTCATGGAATCAACGAGTTATGACACTTGGAAAAGTGCATGCGACACTTAGTAAGGTGAATATGTCACTTGAAAAAGTGCATGCAACACAAAACAAGGTGGATACGACATTTCACGACACTTGTGACACTTAAGTGTGGTTGTTTAATGTGTAACAATGGGGCTATGGAGGCAGTCTTTCCCATACCATATGAGGTATATGGCTGTGAATAAGACAACGAGAAAAGAATAAGAAAATCACAACACAGTCGAAGGACTATGGTAGTAGTTGTGTACTATTGGAAAATATAGCAACAATTGTGTACTATTGGATATCATGGTAGTAGTTGTGTGCTACTAATTGATTGCTATGTAGTCTCAGAAACTACTAGACTACTTGGAAGGAGTTGTGTGCTACTAGTTGATTGCATCATAGTCATGGAGACTGTGGCAGATAACTTGAGCTACTGATGGCATGGTGGTAGCATGGGGCTACCAGTTGATTGCAGGGTAGTAAGTGGACTACTAAAAGAAGACATCATGGAAACATACCTCCTTAACTAAGAGGGAGTGTTGATGTTTTGGTAGTTGCGGGAGGTATTTTCCTCCTAGACAACTTTTCTTAGAGAAGAATAAGATTCCAAGAAGTCAAAGGAAGACCATTGAACAATTGAAGAACACCCCGGAAAATAATAAAGTGAAATAGAATACGACAAAAGAGAAGTCGCCCCACAAGAAATAATAATAAATATAATTTCCAAGAAGACAAGTCGGCCCACATAAATAATAAAGTAAATTTGAAGACCTAGAATAAGAAGTTGTCCCCAGAAAAGCACCTAGATTAGTATAAATAAAATTCTGGGTCAATTCATCTGTACAATTAGACAATTCTCC
>SNQJ01S0199300.1:10321-22785 GCA_010110895.2 Picea sitchensis
ATCAAGGAATTATGCAATAAAATAAAGATAATTCTATGGGAAATAAACATGCCACTGTATTATATTAAATAATAGGAAGAGAGATTACAACCGGATGCCTTGATGTCGTAAGGTTCCTTCCAACAATTCCTTGCTTCCCACACACTTCTTGCTCCAAGGATTCAGAGACCATGGATCTAATAGCTACTCACAATCTATCTTGACAAATCAAAGCTCAAAGCCAACATACCAAGCTAACAATCTCAAGCCAAATTTCTAATCTCAAAGGCTCAAGAACTTTCCAACCCAATCAAGCTCAAGCTAACTTTCTCCATGAGAGCTCTGCTCCTTTTATAAGTTGAAGAGGATAAGGTGAGGAGGTTAGAATGATCCCACTAAATCATGAAAGCGAGTAAGATCCAAAATATTCGGAAGCCACCTCACCATAGAAGCTTCTCCTTCTAGAAGCATCGAGAATACGCTTGTTTTCCCATGTACAAGAATTTCCGCACCTTAGCTATAGTGCAACCTGCAGAAACTCCGCAACCTAGCTATAGTGCAGCCTGTGGAAATCAGGAATTTATTCACCCTAGCTATAGTGTAGCCTACGAAAACCAGGCATTTCCTCACCCTAACTATAGTGAAACCTGCGAAAACTAGGCATTTCCGCACCCTGTGTATAGAGCAGCCTGCAGAAATCCTCTTTAATAGGGTTTTTACAAAGGAAAATACAACTTATTCTCTCATGGAAAGTTCTTATACCTTCTTTCTTCAGGAATCCAGGTCACTGACCCCTCTGAAGGAAACATATAGTTTTACATCATTAACGATCATAGGGATGACAAAAATAATGTGTAACACTACCGGATGACCGTGTTGAGTGAGAATTGCACCTACAGCATAGTCATATGCATCAGTCTCAATCTCGAACGGTTGTTGCAAATCGGGTAAGGAGAGTACCACATATGAGCATAAGTGATGCTTCGGATCATCAAAATCTCATTGTTTTTCCTTCCCCCACATGAACTTTGCCTTTCCACTACCCTTGTTCACTTTGTTGAGGGCCCATGCAATATGGGAGAATCCCAACATGAACCGTCGATAGAAGTTGGCAAGTCCCAAGAAGATTTGAAGCTCGGTTAGTGTGGTCGGGGCTGGCTAGTCACAGATGACTTGGATCTTAGCCAGATCCACATGCACCCCATGTTCATCAACAATGTAGCCCAAGTATTGGACCATGTTCATGCCAAAGGATCATTTTTCCAAGTTGGCATATAGCTTGTGCTGCCACAGAGTGCTCAAAACCTGTTGAATATATTGCATGTGCTCCTCCCAAGTTGTGTTGAAGATGAGGATGTCATCCAAATATACCACCACAAAAGAGTTGGTGAAGGGTCTCAATACATCATCCATCAACCTCATGAAAGTTGTTGGTGCATTTGTTAATCCAAAGGGCATGACCAACCATTCAAAGAGACCTTCTTTAGATTTGAAAGTTGTCTTCCATACATCAGTTGGTTCGATGGGAACCTGGTGGTAGCCAAAATTTAGGTCAATCTTGTGAATAACTTGGCCCCTTTGATTTGGTCAAGAAGTTCATCAATTCGGGGAATTGGGTACCGGTTCCTAACTGTGATTTTGTTTAATGCTTTGTAATCAATGCAAATCCACCAGGTCCCATATTTCTTCTGCACTAGTACAATTAGGCTTCCGCAAGGGGCGGAGTTGGGTATGATGTGCCCCTTTTGAAGAAGCCCTTAGATCTGATGCTTGATTTCATCATTTTCCATCAATGAGCGACGATAAAATGGTTCATTAGGCAGAGGTGCACTGGGGGTTAGATCAATTGGTTGCTTGACTTGGTAGTGCGTCGGTACCCTGGTGGGTGAGGAGAAGATGTCTTGCTGGCCCTTGACCAAGTTTTGAGGATTCTTGGTCATGTTTGACCTATTTTGGGACTTCGACAAGCTATCGAAAGCGGAGCGCAAGATGAAGCGGAGATCGCAGGATCTCGGCCCCTTTTAGGGCCCTTTTGGGATTCAGGATTATGTAAGGGGTATGGGATGTCGACCCATGGGTTTACCCATGTTTAGGCCTATTTTGTATGTATAAATAGATGCTAAGGAGATGTAGTGAATATGAATGGCTAAGTGCCCTTTGTCTAGATGCAAGTGATGGTTGTAGTCCAATCTATGTGATTGAAAGTGCTAAGTGCTAAGTGGAGATTGCTTTGGTGCATACTATGTGAGACTTGCAGAGCTAAGTGCAAGCCATTGTAAGAAACTGTGGAAGGTTGTGTGCTTAGATCTACTCAGGGAAAGATGATATAGTGAGTTGCGCATATCCCCTGTCCTCTGAGGAGTAGGGTTTTTGAGGCTCTGTGCATGTAACTGATTGAAGAATCTAATAAAGAAGACAAAGAGTTGGTGGACGTAGCCCCAGGGTGGGGGTGAACCACGTACATGTTGTGTTGCTCTGCTTTGTGCGATGTGTTGATGTGTTTATATGTTAATGTGCTTAATGCTTCAATATAGATGAATGGTAGATAGATAGGTTGATGCAGGAGCATCTCTCCACATCATCCAGCTAGCCACGTCAACGCGTGCACTCGAGGCTGAAGAGAGGCACCGCCCTCGTTTTCAATTTTGAAATTGAATGTAATTAATTGATTGTAGGTTGTTGAGCCAAGAGGCCATGCTTTGCACAGGCATAGAGTAGGTAGGCCTTTAATGTTTGTAAGGCTGAGATCTAGATCCGATTGTGGACTAGACAACCCATTCAATGTAATTGAATAGAGTAGGTGAGATTGGAGGGAAGTGCTCGAAGAGCCCCCTCATGTAAAATATCAATTGCGATCTCATTTTGAGGGGAGGTAGTTGCAATAGTCGAGAGAGCAGAAGAGAAGGATCCGAGACTCTGTTAAATTCTGAGCTAGAGAGCACCCTTGTAAAAATAGGAATTTGCCATTTAATACAAACAACAGTTTTTCTTTCATATTTCCTGTGTTGAATGAATGCATGTGTGTGTTCTATTTATGTTGTGAATGTATGTTGTAGGTTTGCATTTGCAGGGAGTTATTTGATTTTCAGGCTTGAGAGGTTCTTTGTGGTTTCATGTCAGGAGGGCGTGATAGAGTACTGCGGTCTCTGAATACCAGTGCACAGAAGCACTTCTGAACTCTGTGGATTCAGACAAAGACGTGCCAGGCGGGCACAGTAGCTGAAATCATCAACTCGAGGAAGACCTGTGAGGTTACTGAACACCTCATGAGGCAAGGATGTGGAGAAGAACATAGTTGCAGACAGAAACTCTCTTTGAGTTCTGTAAAGCTCTACCAAGTGGGCATTGAGCCAGTGCAAGGAGTGCACAGGAGAAGAACTCTGATGTGAGTTCAGAAGAATATAGAAGCTCTGAGGAGTTTTGTACAACTCTTCCAGGAGGGCATTGAGTCAGTGTGCAAACAGGCACAAGAAGAGGACTCTCTTTGAGTTATATAAATTTGAAGAAGAATCCACTGAAGGATCTTCGCAGGGTTGTTGAACACCCTAAACACTCAGCAAGAGGTTTCTTGAGTGAAGGATAGCCAGGAGGGCATCCAAGTTCTCCATTTGCAAGAGAAGGGAAAAAGGATTTATTTCCTTAGAACTCTGAGTAATAGAAAAGCTCAGAAGAGACAACACTTTGGGTGCAAAGACACTGTAGAGGCGTAGAAGTCATAGAATCCTTCAAGGATTCGGAAGAAAAGCTCAGGAGGAGTTACGTCTTTGAGAATGCAGGCGAGACTCAATGTTATAGAGTTCGTAGAGGAAAGAAGGAAAAGGTCGAGGCCTTTTACATTTGGAATTCTTCCAAGTGTAGGAAGAAAGCGCCAAAGCTCAGGAGGAGTACAGCTACTGTCGGATCCAATCAGAAGATCTGGACCGTTGGAGGTTTCCTACATCCAGGAAGCAACAGGAGAAGTGCACATGAAGACGAGGTCTGAGCCGCCAGATCTTGGTCAAAACACCCGATAGCCGTTAGATCTGTCAGGGGTTACACGAGGTTTAAGCCCACGTGAACAGGGAAGAGAAAGTCCTGAAGGAGGCATTGGCATATCAGGATTTCGACATTCGGGATAATGGAGGTCCTTAGGACCAGCAGTCGGGAAACTCCACATCGAAAGTCCCGAAATAGCGAATTAGATCGCAGTCGTCCATCTGTGGGAGGACGTGTGTCATGCGATCATCCGTTTCGGAGTTCGGCACCGGGAATCACAGAGGTGAGCATTTTGACTTCGCACCTAGCGAAGTCCCAAAAATATATGGACCGTCCATCATAAGAGGACACGTGGAAGCAATCCAGGCTTTCGGGAAAATCCCAAAAGGAAAGTCATTTTGGTATATTGGGATTCGGCATTTCGAAAATCCTCTAGACAAGAGGTCCGAGTATTTCGGCGTTTGGAAACCCGAAATTGCGAAAGAAGAGGAAGGTCAAGAAATTGCCCTTTCGACATTTCGCACATCGGCACTTCAGGAGTCGAGAGGACAGGAGGTCGGGATCTCACGTCAATAAGTCCCGAAGGAAATACGAATGTGGTCTTATGAGAAGTGGTTGCATGGACCAAGACATAGCCCAGGGGGCTAAATGATGAAGATGTGTTTCGACATTTTGGTAATTTGGTGATCGGGAGATCACGGGGACAGTGGTTCTCGTGACATCAAGATTTAAGAAGTTCTGAAACCCGAAGTTTTCATTTTCCTGTCGGGGAATGTTCATGGTCGTGTTCAGAGGCCGTGAGGTGAAAACAAGGACCTGTGGATCGAATTGATAGAGATTCCATCAGGGAATCAAAAGAGTCGCTTCGGCTCATAAAATAGATTGAATGATCCTTAAGATCGGGAGGTCACGCAGCGACTCTGTCGAGGCAGAGGTGGCACGACTGCGACATCATATGTTAATGCTATGTGCTTAATAGTATGGATCTGACCCATGTGGATATGCTTAGTGCTTAATTAATTTAGATCTGAATGAATACTATGATACTCTGTAATTAAGGTTTAACTGCACTGTAACTAAGACTGGATATTGATGAATGTTAACTGTTGAGTGCTCTGTCAAGTGTTATAATCATAGATCTGTGTCCCAGCTAAGGTTGCAGACATTTGAGTCCTGCAACCACCCCTGCCTCTACCTTGGGTGAGACTTCATCTGCTTCGCAGGTGTTGCCGAAAGGGCCGGTAGTTAGGGTTTTGTTGGTGCGTTGTTGTAGCGTTGAACCCTGGGTCTGCCCCTGTGCCAACAAACAGTTCTGTTGTTGGGAACCATATCGTGGAGAAGCAAGAAGCTAAGCTAGAGGAAATGTATGATAGAATTGAGGTCGAACTCTGAGGGGTACAACAGGCCCTTCAGTCCAGCCGTGCAGTGTCCATTGCGCCCTTGCCATCAAGAGAACCAGAGTTGGGAGATGAGCCAACCCAACTCCACCAACTAGCTGATGCGGTCGAAGCTCGCCTTCGTCATGCACAAGAAGAAATAGAACAAGCCACCCAGGCCTTGAAGCAAGTGCAAGGCATACTCTTAGAACGACGCAGAGTTGCAGAGCAGGAGAAGGTTTCTCTCCAAGAAAATTTTGAAGAAGATAAAGAATAGATGCAACAAGAAAAAGAAGAGTTGCTCGCAGAGAAAATCGAAGTAAAGGAAGCAGTCAACAGAGCACTCTGCTCTATGACAGGCTTAGAGACACAAGTAGAAGACTGAGTCACACATCAAGTAGAGCATCTCGTAGAAGCTATCCAGCAGCTACAACAATGAATAGCAGACTTAGAGATCTGCACAATGCCCAGCACCCTGCGGGATGTGAGGGAACAAAGAGAAGCAATTGCTCGAAGCGTGGTAAAGAGAATAAAGGCCCTTTCCATGGAATGTAAGAAACTCATTGATCATAGTTCCCATACCTATGAGAAACTCACTGATAATCCAGAACTGAAGGCACTGGAGTCGTATCTCCAAGAGGCAAAGTATCAAGCAGAAAAGATACAGGCGCAGTTGAAGCCCCTATCAGTTGTGGAAAGAATGAAGCAATCCCAGGAGCAGTGCATTGCCCAGCAGCAGGTCCACACTATCGAGGGCAAAGTCATGGAAGTGATTCAGATAGGATAAGGCTTACCAAATGTTCACAGAGATCCAAGGTCAAGGAGCGGAACTGGAGCAAGTCATCATTGTAGCTTAACAGCTCCTAGAGTGACCTGTCAACGAAGCAGTCATACAAGAGTTCACTGAACAGGAGGTCATGGCATGGAAACAAGTCAAAGCAGCTTGAGCCATGCTCAAGGCTTTTGAAGTAGAACTAGTTAGATCAGAGTGACTCGGGACGAGTCACAGGTGAGTGTTGGGGGTCTGTTGGCCCTTGACCAAGTTTTGAGGATTCTTGGTCATGTTTGACCTATTTTGGGACTTCGACAGGCTGTCGAAAGAGGAGATCGTGGGATCTCGGCCCCTTTTAGGGCCCTTTTTGGGATTCAGGATTATGTAAGGGGTATGGGATGTCAATGCATGGGTTTACCCATGTTTAGGCCTATTTTGTATGTATAAATAGATGCTAAGGTGATGTAGTGAATATGAATGGCTAAGTGCCCTTTGGCTAGATGCAAGTAATGGTTGTAGTCCAATCTATGTGATTGAAAGTGCTAAGTGCTAAGTGGAGATTGCTTTGGTGCATACTATGTGAGACTTGCATAGCTAAGTGCAATCCATTGTAAGAGATTGTGGAAGGTTGTGTGCTTAGATCTACTCGGGAAAGGAGGATCTAGCGAGCTGCATAGATCCCCTGTCCTCTGTGGAGTATGGTTTCTGAGGCTCTGTGCATGTAACTGATTGAAGTAGCTAATAAAGAAAACAAAGAGTTGGTGGACATAGTCCCAAGGTGGGGGTGAACCACATACATGTTGTGTTGCTATGCTTTGTGCGATGTGTTGATGTGTTTATATGTTAATGTGCTTAGTGCTTCAATATAGATGAATGGTATATAGATATGTTAATGCTATGTGCTTGATAGTATGGATCTGACCCATGTGGATATGCTTAGTGCTTAAATACTTTAGATCTGAATGAATATTGTGATACTCCGTAATTAGGATTTAATTGTGTTGTAACTAAGATTGGATATTGATGAATGTTAACTGTTGAGTGCTCTGTCAAGTATTAGAATCACATATATGTGTCCCAACTAAGGTTGCAGACATCTGAGTCCTGCAACCACCCCTGCCTCTACCTCGGGTGAGACTTCATCTGCTTCCCAGGTGTTGCCGAAAGGGCCGATAGTTAGGGTTTTGTTGGTACGATGTTGTAGTGTTGAACCCTAGGTTTTCCCCTATGCCAACATGTCTTTGTACTCTTCCACGATTCTGTCCACTTGCTTCTACTGCAAAGAGAGGCTCTGTGTAGAGGTTATGGATGTGGCGGTGACATTCTGCTTACTGTGAGCATGGATCACAAAGAAGACGAACTTCCCAGTATGTGAAATGACCTTACTGCATTGCTTAGTAGAGATTAAAGAAATAACAGTAGGCGGCGCTACCTCTGGTATCTTGTACAATTGTCTACCCAAAGTAATAATAACATTGCGAGGTGTAGACTCATACACAACATGTCTCTTCCACAAATATGGTTTTCCTAAAAGAACATCACAAACTTCAAGGGGAGCAATATCACACAATACCCAATCTTTGAAGGGCTTGATGTTGTAGGGAAGACGACACTGTTGGCTGACGCAAAGATCTCTTCCTTGGTGAAGCCAGCCAATGGTGTAGGGTTGTGGGTGCAGTGTCATCGGCAGCTCCAACCGCTTGATGACCTCTACTGAGATCAGGTTCTTCTGACTGCCACAATCGACAATGAAATGAAGTGGAGCCCCCCTTACCCACATATGTGATTGAAAGAGGTGCTCCCCTTCCTATGGTTCTTCTGGTTTGCTTGGTTGGACTTTGGTGGTAGCGACAATGGCGCTGATTTCGACATCGATAATCCTCTTCCCTCCTTCTGGATTTGAGTCGAAGTCAGAATTTTCCTCTAACTCAGAAGCTTTCAACTCGACCACTAATGACTGATTGGAGCGACATTCTTCGGTATTATGCCAAGGGATTTTATGGTATTCACACCACTTTCCCGTATCCTTCTTCGACTTCTCATTACCCTTCTTGTGTTGCAGCTTGGACTGGTTGTCCTGAGAGTGACCATCTTTGCTCTGTCCCTTTTTTTGTGGGTTGGGGCTGCCTTTTCCCTACTTCGACTGTGAGGAGTTTGCAGATCCAAACTCTCTCCTCTTTTGCTTAAATTTATGCTCGATCTTGACAACATATCTATAAGTCGTACCCAATGATGCAATGTCCAGAAAATCCATTTCTATTTGAATGTATCTATGTAGAAAACCATGGTATTTGAGCACCAGATGTCGTTCAGAGTCTTTGATACCCAATTTGGTGTGCAGGGTATGGAGAATATTGGTGAAATCTGGTACTATATGGTCCCTTTCCTGACACAGGGTGGTCCATCTTGTGTACTGGTCCTCGTAGCTTCCAACAGGGTAGTATTTTTATTTAATGGCATCCTTGAAGGAATCCCATGTGTGAGCAACCACAAATATTGCAGGTTCCTCTATGGACCTTTTCTTAGAGTAAGTATCCCACTAGTCCTTAACATGGGGGATAACCTTGAGGAGTGAAAAAATAATCTTTTCCCTATCGGAAAATTTGTGGACCGAAAAATACCCTTCGAGCAGATTCAACCATTTATCTACAACAATTGCATCTATCATTCCTTCAAATAAAGGAATATCAAAATTTACTTGCACCTTGAAGGGGGTTGCATGGCCGCTTGATGAAGATGCGTCCCATGTGGGTAGCTGCTGAAGGATCTGTGCAAAGTTGTCCATCATTTCGTTCCTTTGTCGCGCAAGGGCTTCCTCGAGCAACAGTTTAAAAGGATCTCTTTCTCCATCATCTTTCTTCTCATCCCCCATGAGTTGTGTTTGGGCTCGACACAACCAATCTTGCAAAGGCTCGACTAGTTCGAGTCCCAACTTCTTGTACCCAGATCTTGTCAGGGAAATTCACGAAGAAAAATAAATGAAGTGCAGACCGCTCTGATACCACTGATCAAAATTTATGAGCGGAAATAAATAAATAACATACTAAATACAATAACATAGAGATACAAATATCAACAACAAATATCCAATGAACAATAACTTCTATTGAATAAATAAAATAGGTTGAAATTGTAAAATTGTTGAACTAAAAACAACTTGCTTGAATGGTGGTTGTTATCTTTGAGAAGAGATGTGGCTGCTATGTGCATATGTCTGAGAATAATGATTACAATGAGGCTCCATATGTCTTTTTAACATTACTCATGAATGCCAAAACCCTAGACATCCAAAAACCTAACCCTAGGAGGTGAAACGCCAAAAGTTGTGTGGGCCCCAATGGGTAAGTTGGTACCTCAGCTTCCCAAGGTCGTAACTTTTGCATACGACCTTCGTTTTAGGTGCACGATAGCCCATTGGAAAGGTGTTTTCAAGAACTACACATTATGCCGTCAAACTTTGACTTTGTCTACAATTTGACTATGGCAAGCCAAAAAAACATTGTTTAGGGCCCCGAAATGACCCTGGAAGTACAGAAAGATGTACTGAAGAAGAAAATTTCCAAAATAAGCTAGTTGGATTAGGTGGGCAGCCACCAATATCCACCTGGAAGTTGTGTAGGGCTTCATACAACCTCGAAAGTGTAGAACCCACAATTACAAAGAATTACAAAAGAACGTGTTGAACTAAAATTGTCAAAAGGATCCAGTTGGAATAGGTGGGTGGCCACCAATATCCACCTAGATCAAGCCTCCATTAAAACACGAAATTCGACCTCATAGGTCGAATTTAAGTTTGTGTTCTGGCTATTCGAAACCATTAAAATGTCTCTAACAACTATGGGAAACTAATCTCGAATTTTTCCCACAAAATTGGGGATTTTCAGTATGGTTTTCCACCGTTTTTCCCAATTCGCTCAGACCAAATACTGTAACAGTGAATTTATCCAAATTCACGTTGGTTCTTGGCCCATACGAGTCCCTTGTTGAACCAATAGCTCTGATACCACTTTGTAATGTACCCAGCCCCCCATCTAGGTCACGTCACTACTAAAATGACCCAATAAAATTTATAATACCAATTTAAATGCGGACATTAACATACAACAAGAAATACAAGTTCATTCAACTATCCATGTTCTACAAAAACTTAAATACAATTGCTCAACTGTGCATAGCAATAGATATATAACATACAATAACATTCCACCATATAAACATGTATTTAAATGCATCATTATGCTCACAACAAGCAATGCTAACCAAGCTAACTCAGAGTAGATGCACAACAAATATATATATATATATATATATATATATATATATATATATATATAAACACAACAATTAGAACACTTATCTTATAAGATGTGCAACTTGCTGCAAAGGACGAAGGTTCCTCCAAACCATAGACTTGTTGTTCTAGTTCTCAACAACAAGACACCCCCGAGTTGGGGCTATGAATCCACAAGAGACGGAGGTCCCTAAGGCTGGCTAATGACCCCCTTTCAGCAATTAAACCCTCAGCTAATTCCATTCCACCAACAAACTTCCCCTCAACCTACACAACCTAAGGGATGGAATCCTCCTTCACTGCTCACATTCCCTCAGGACTTTCCACTCCCCTCAAGGGCTCCCACCACAAGTTTGATAGGAATTCTACTTGTTGGGACTTCATGAATTCTACAACGACAACACAAATTCACTCAACAGCCAAAATGCATGCTCCTTGGATGAATTTTTGAACAACTTGTCACTCCCAGGCACACAACCTCTTTCTTCACGAAATTATAGCTCCAAACAACAGCCAAACATGTCCACAACAACTGTTTACAAGCTCTCACACTCAAAACTCCATTGTTGGTCAGAAAAACCCATGTAAAAACCTCTCGCTATGCCAAAAATATGAATGTGTAAAAATTGGTCGCCCTACCCATATAAATTTCCTCTCTTTCCCTTACTTGCTTAGCTTTCACTCTTCCCTAAGCTGATTGTACTCAACCCCCATGCTCTCAATAACTATGGGAAGTGACTCTGACACCAACCCTCTTACATGAATTCAATGATTGGGCTCTAGAACACTTTGTAGAAATTTCAATATAAATTATGTATTGCCTGGATTCTTCTGATCTAACAATTATATGCCATTGTTAAATACATAATCGCTTCTACAAATATTCTTACAGAATTTAAAACACGATCGCCAATTGCAATATCAAGAAGAAATATCAATCGCACATAACACAGAGGTTTTACCAGGAAAGCATAAAGCTAAAAACCCCACTATCATATATTATGTATATCGTGGATCATGAAACAATCTCATACAAAACTCTAATCCAAGAGCTCTTAGTACAATACAATCGTCTCACACTGTCATACAAAAATCAGCAAATACATGTGCCAATTATCTGCCTCCAGACAGCTTGCCTCCTCTGCGCAATCACTACAATGAAAATCCTGCAAACGAATTCGAATTCCTCTTGCCTAGGTTGTTGGGTATGTGTTATATTCTTTGCATGTGTGTGTGTGTGGGCGCGCCAGATATAACAACTGCGTCTGACGATCCCTCATAGTAGTGCTCTGTTTGTGTCGTGTGCGCCAAGCGCTTTCCTAGGGGGTCTCGGGGGGGGGGGCAGGTATGCCCCCCCTGGTTATGCACAGCGTTTGAGGCAGCGTCGCAAAATTTTCTTTTGGACGGTTTTTGCTATTTTTGGCGGTTTACTAAAAATAATCCCGGTTTTAGGGATTAGGGTTTTGGTATCTAAAAAATACCTAAAAACATTGTATATATTGTATAGTGAATGGTGAAATTCGAGATAATGAATATAAGAAAGGTTTTCCCGGTTGAGGGTTTCTGGTATAAATCTTTGTGTATTATGTGAATGAGCCATTGATTAAATTCTATTTTGCTTAAGAATCTATATGCATTGCTTTACTTCATAGGTTTAAAACTTACATAGGTTGTGCATTGCTAATGGGCACATCCACTGTGTGTGTGATTGCATGAGTGCACTCACTAATGTCACAATTGGTAGTCAAACTGTCCCTTTCACCTGTTATCTCAACTGGGTCTCCACTGGATCTGACATGCATGTAGTTAACAATGGTAAATCTTCAGTTGCATGTGAGATCACTGATTGTGAATTAATTAATAATTAATTCACTAATCTCTCACTAGTGTTGGTTCAGTTACAACTAGTACAATTGAGCTTAACTCACTTAACTTATTTAAACTACTTCACAACTCACATAACTACACTTATAACTCTGTTACAACTTCAAGTCACTTAGTTACAACTAATTCGACTTACATGTCCCACCAGTCAACCTTTGAACTCGAATTTCCTATAGCTAACTGATTT
>SNQJ01S0199301.1:0-17087 GCA_010110895.2 Picea sitchensis
TTATAGTAAGAAATAAGTATTGTTTTTATTAAGAGAGACTTGGTCATGGAAGGAATTGATAAGAGTAAAGGAATCCTTGGAGGGATGTATAAAAGAACATAAAAAACAATTGGAGGAGTTTTTGCAAGTGTACAAAGGAGTGTTCCAGGAGCCTAAATGGTTTCCACCTAAGAGGGAGGGAAGTGGAGCATGAGATATAATTATTTCCTAACTCCCCATTACCAAATATTGGGTTTTATAGATAATTTGTTCTGGAAGTAGATGAAGTGAAGAAATAGTTGTAGTAGTTGATGTAGCAGCGAATAATTCAACCAAGCACCACACCTTATGGGTCACCTATCATCATAGTAATCAAGAAGGATGAGACCTAGTGAATGTGTATCTACTATAGAGATTTGAACAAGATCTCACTCAAGAACCAATATCCTCTACCCAGGATTGATGATTTTTTATATCAGTTGCAGCATGTCAAGTAATTCACCAAGTTGGATCTCAAATCAAGATACCACTAGGTACGTGTTAAAGTACAAGACACCTGGAAGAATGCCTTAAATATAAGGCAAGGTTTGTATGAATGGTTGGTCATTCCTTTTGGTTTATGTAATGCACTAGCTACATTTATGTGATTGATAAATGATTTATTGCATCCTTATTTAGATTCATTTGTAATAGTGTATTTGGATTACATATTGGTTTATAGATCTACCTAGAATGAGCACATATCACATCTCATGTAGGTATCAGAGACTCTGAAAAATCATCAATTGTTGGATAACCTCAAGAAATGTGAGTTTTCTCAGCAGTAATTGGTGTATTTGGGATATGTGATCAATGGAGAGGAACTCAAGATACATCCCGCAAAGATGGAGGCAATCATGAAGTGGCCAATTCTGATCCGAATTATTTTCGGCACGAAATGAGAGTGGATATATAATAAAGAAATGTACAGAGATGTATCATATATCCAACAATATAACAGAAATATATCAGAGATATAAACACAGAGATACAGTAAAACACAATTTCTATCAATGTGTGAAATGTACAGAACTGTAAAAATACAGAGTGAAAGACTCACTAGAATGGTGGCAGCTTATCTCTGAGAAGAGATGTGACGGCTACTCGCATTCACAGGAAGATGATTATTACAATGAGGCTCTAAGTCTCTTTTTGACATAAGGAAAATCCATAACCCTAACCCTGGAAGATGAAAATCCAAAAGGTTTGTGGGCCCCAATGGGGGTAGTTGATACGTCAACTTCCCGGGGGCATAAATTTTGCATACAATCTCCGTTTGAGGCGCTCGATACACCACTGGAAATTTATAACCGAGAAGAATGATTTTTTATTGGACCAAGTTCCCTTATCAATCTCTTGGGCCCCAAGTCCCCAAAAAACATCATTTAGGGCCTCAAAATGGCGCTAAAAGTTTGGAACCCAAAAAACTGTCGAAAAAATGCCAAGATGGAAAACTATTTTTCAAGCCCGTGGAATAGGTGGGTGGCCACTGATATACACTTGGATCAATCCTCCCTCCTTAGGAAGCAATGGTCTCCATTGCATTGAGTGCCCAAGGGAGAGGGAAAAGCGTTTGTTGAATCTACATCTTGATGAGCTGGTTTCCTTGTTGGAGAAGTTGCATTGCTTAGCTTGTTGAAGGTTGCCATGAACCTTTTGTTGGCATGGTTGAATCTGTTTAAATAGTCGGGTTACATGAGATGTCTATGTGCAGAAGGAATCTTTACGCTTTTTTGTAGTCTTTTCGATCTACTTTTTTGGATAGAAGGTACTTGGGTCGAGGTTGTAGTGTTTGCAATATCCTTATGTTCACCTTTTGAACAGATTGTGAAGAAGCTTAATTTTGTAGTATGAGATACTACCTTTCGGCATTTTTTAGGTGGGACAATGGTTGGAACTACCTCTGGTATACTGTAGAGATGACCCCTTAGAGTAACAATGACACTACAGGGTCGAGACTCATAGATAGCATGGCACTTACACATATATGGTTGGCCCAAGAGAACATCACAGATATCCAGCAGGGAAACATCACATAATACCTCATCCTTAAAGGGTTGGATGTCATATGACAATCGACATTTTTGGTTGACAAGAATATCTCATCCTTGGTGAAGCCACCCGATGTTGTATGGTTGCAGGTGTAGAGTTTTCGACAATCACAATTGTTTGACGACCTCTGCTAAGATGAGGTTCTTATGGCTTCTTTTATCAATAATAAAATGCAGCGGGGTCCCCTTCACCCACATATGTGAATGAAAAAGGTGATCCCCCTCTTCAGGATCTGTTGGTTCTTCTGGTTGAATTGTTGTGGTCGTGACAATAGAAGTGGGGTCTGCATCGATGATTTGTCTTCCATCAGTATTTTCTGAATCTCTGAATCAGGGTCCAGCTCCTTGTCTTTGATCTCAGCCACAAGTGACTATTTTGAGCAGCATTCATCGGTGTTGTGCCAGGGTCTTTTGTGGAAATCACACCATTTTCCGGTGTCCTTATTCGTCTTTTTGTGACCCTTCTTTTCCTGTGGCTTGGACTGGTTTCCGAGAGGTTGTTTGTTAGGGTTGTCTTTATCATACTTTGGTTGTTGCGGATTTGCAGACCCGAACTCTCATTTGTTCCGGTGCTTAAATTTTTGCTCTATTTTAACAGCATATCAATAAGCCCCACAGTATTTCAGAACCAAATGTCATTCGAAGTCTTTGATACCCAGCTTGGTGCAAAAGGTATGGAAGGCACTGGTGAACTCTGGAACTGCTTGGCCTCTCTCTTGCCGCAGTCTGGTTCATATCTTGTATCGGTCCTCATAGTTTCCAACAGGGTAATAATGTTCCTTTACTGCATCCACAAAAAAATCCCAATTGGGCTCGGACCCATATATTCCAAACTCCTCTGTGGAAATTTTCTCTTAGTAAGTTTCCCACCAATGTTTGACATGGGGGACAACCTTAAGGAGTGCGAAGGTGATCTTTTCCCTATCGGATAAATTATAAATAGAGAAATAACCTTCTATCATATTTAACCATTTTTCTAAGGCATCTACATCTATATGTCCTTCAAATATGGGAATATCAAAATTAACTTGTACCTTGAAAGGAAAGGTGCCTCCAAAGTGGTTGCTTGATGAAGACATTCTTGTTGTTATCAGCAAGCATTGAAGGATGTGGGAAAAATTCTCCATAATTTTGTCCCTCTTTCACGTAAGATATTTCTCAAACAACAGATTAATAGAATCGTCTTCTCTGTTGTTCTTCTTTTTTTCCGCCATGGAGGGTTTCTTGGGCGTGTGAGAGAGATTGTCCTCAAGAGAGACAAGCTCAAGACCCAAATTTCTATACTCAGACCTCATCGGGGACATGCATTGAAAAATGATCAAGAGCAGCCTTCTCTGATTGATCCAGATGGATATCAGTGGCCACCCACCTATTCCACGAGCTCGAAAAATAGTTTCCAACTTGGTAGTTTTTCGACAGTTTTTCGGGTTCCAAACTTTCGAGGCCATTTTGAGGCCCTAAATGATATTTTTGGGGGATTTGGGGCCCATGCGACTACTAAAGGCACTAGTTTAGGCCATTCAAAAATAGTTCTTCTCGGTTAGACCTTTCCAATGGTGTATCGAGCACCTCAAACGGAGATCGTATGAAAACGTTACGCCCCCGGGAAGTTGACATATCAACTACCCTCATCGGGGCCCACAAACCTTTTGGCTTTTCATCTTCCGGGGTTAGGGTTATGGATTTTAATTATTTTAAAAAGTCACTTAGAGCCTCATTCTAATAATCATCTTCTTTTGAATGCGAGTAGCCATCACATCTCTTCTCATAGATAAGTTTCCACCATTATAGCGAGTCTTTCACTCTGTATTTTTACAATTCTGCACATTTCACACATTAATAGAAATTGTGTATTATTGTATCTTTGTGTTTATATCTATTATATATATTTTTTATATTGTTGGATATCTAATACATCTTTGTACATTTCTTTATTATATCTCCACTCTCATTTCATGCCGAAAATAATCTAGATCAAATTCCTACTAATTTCACTAAAGTTAGGAGCTTTATTGGGGAATCATAGTACCTACGGATGCAGTGTCCCCTCTACTAACCTCACCAAAATTTTAAAAAAAATTGATACCCCTTAAGTTAAACATGTGTAGCATGCATGAATGCATTCTAAAAATTCCCATGCATCTAAAAGCATGAACGCGGTCTATTAAACATACGCACAACATCTTATAATTTCTCAAACTCAAAGTAAGCATGCAACAAATAAATCCCACAATTAAATGAAATGCATGGAGGATTTAACATCCATCTAGCAGTATTATGAATGCAACCAAGTAAACACATAAAAAGCATCATATAATTCACCCAAGAATAGAGTATATGCACAGCAAATAAATCCCATAAATAAGAATAGAAAAATAGAGATAAAAACACTTATATTTTAAACCAAATGTGAAACCATCTATAGAAGACATACATTCCACCCAATCGTATCCTTCTTGCTCCAAATCTCAGTAGCAATTCACCCCCGAGTTGGGGCTATGAATCCATAAGAAGAGGGTGTCTCTAATGTCCACTCATAACCCAATATAAACCCACAACAAGCTATTTTTTCCTACAACTATCCCAATCCTCCAACTCTCTTCCCCTCAACCTGCACAACCCAAGGAATGGGATCCCCTTCATTGCATACAATATGCCAGGCCTTCCCACTTCCCTATAGGGCTCCAACACAAGTTGGCTAGGAATCTCTCTTGTTTGGGAATCCAGGGATGGCAGCTGCAATAAGAAAATATCACAACAACCATCTTACTTGTTGGGGTAATCTCTCACATAAAATCTCACTCTATAGGCCTAATAGCATGCTTCTTCATGAATTTATAGCTCTAAAAAGCTTCTACACATGCCCAATATGATTGGATTCAAACTCCAGCACTCAGCTCTTTCTTGTTGTCCCAAAAAATGGTTGTAAAAACTACTTACCATACCCAATCGAATTTCCCCTTTGCCCATGCAATTTTACTCTCGCATTCTCCAATGTTGATTGTAATCAGCCCCCGTTCTCTCATAACTATGGGATGTGACTTTTCGCACCAACCCTCTTATATGTATTTAATTATTGGGTCTTGGGTACACTCGAGAGGGAATTAGAGGTTTCATACACTAATAATTTTAGAAATGTGGATTGGGATTAATACACATGAATAAATCCCCCTTAGACCCCCTCTTATACCCTCCCCTCTCTTGTGGAAACTCAACCCCCCATTACTCCATGTGTGTCCATCTGTAGTCGATGTTACATTTTAGTTTCTTATTTTGATACACAATGTTTACATATTTCATAGTCAATCACATGACCATACATCATATTTATATTATACATTGCTAAACCGGGGATTAAAAATGGGGATGTTACATACCCCTCCCCCTATAATTTGTACTGCCCTTAGTGCACAACACCATATCGGCATACATATACAAAATTTAAATCATAATTCTTTATACTTTTGTAAGTTCACAAATCTTGCAACAATTATAAACAACAATCTCTTCTTTCCTGCAACCTACACAACCCAAGGAAGTGTACCCCCTTCTCTACACTGCAATCCCTCAAACCATACCATTTCCCTTCTAGGGATCCAATATAGATCAAATAGGAATTCTATGAGATGTGGCTCTGGGAACTCAAGCTTCCAAAATGGAGTCTTTCACACTTATATACAAATGTACGTTAAATTTTCTTCAAAATTTTCAAAAAATTGTGGGTCCTCCTCCTCGTGCTCCCATGTGGAGTCTTCAGGACCGTAGTATATCCATTGGACCTATACCAAGTCGATGGCTTTGTTCCTGAGTACTTTTATTTTCTAATCCAGGATGCACACTGGATCCACCTAAAAGTCTCCTTTGTTATCCACCTAGATCATAATAAAATCAATCACATGGTTGGGATCAAACACATATTTATTCAATAGAGACACATGAAACACGTTATGAATTTTCATGGATGCAGGAAATGCAAGCATGTATGTAACTAGGCCTATCTTCTCTAAAAATTCAAATGGCCCACAGTATATTCTTGCCAACTTTGAACAACTTCCCAATTTTAGCGAGCTCTTCCTAGCCTTTACTTTTAAAAACACATGCTTAGCCACTTTGAATTATCTGTATGTTTGTATTTTATCAGCATAACTATTTTGCAGGTCTTGTGCAACATTTAATTTTTTCTTGATCTTTACCATATGTTCTTCCATGTCCTTTAGCAATTCTAGCCCAATAATTACTCTATTTGTTGGGTTGTCCCAGCTCATTGGTGTGTTGGATTTTCTTCCATACAAAGCTTCAAATAGGCTCATCTTCAATGATTCCTGATACCCATTATTATAAGAAAACTCAACTAGATGAAGGTAGTCTTCCCACTTGGAAAGCTTGTCCATTACATAAATTATCAACATATCTTCAATTATCCAGTTAGTTATCTCTGTCTGCCCATCCAACTCTAAATTATATGTTGTACTAAAATTCAAATTAATCCCAAATTCCTTAAAAAACCTCTTCCATAAATTAGAAGAGAACTTGGGATCTTTGTCTAACACTATTTCCTTAGGCACACCAGGTAGCCTGGCAATTTCCTTCATGTAAATCTCTACAATATTGGATACCTTCTGAGTTGTTTTAACTGGTGTAAAATGTGCAGGGTTTGTGAGTGTGTCCACCACTATCATGATGGAATCATGTTACCTTATGGTTCTTGGCAACTTGGTGATAAAATCTATTGTAACTGCCTCTCATTTCCATTCAGAAATGGACAATGGCTATAATAATCCCGCCAGATGCATGTGTTTAGTCTTCACTTTCTAACATTCCATGCACCTAGCTTTGTAATCAACTATTTCCTTCTTCATTGCAAGCCAACAATACTATCTTCTTACTTATACAATTGTCTTCTAGTACCCGGGATGTCTAGCATAACGTACATCGTGCATCTTTTTCAGTACTATATTTCTCAATTTTTTAGAGTTACGAGCATAAATTGTGTCCCTAAACAAACCATCCTCTTCCAACATGTAGTCTTTAAACTTCAATGGTATATTTTCTTCATGTAATCCTTCCATAACTTGTGCATAACATTGATATGATGCTACAACTTCTAGAATTATGTTTTTTAAATATGAACAATACATTCTAATGATTGTAGCATGCATTTCATGCACCCTCATGTTGAGTGCATCGACCACTTTATTCTATTTCCCCTTGATGTGCTTGATGTTGAAGTCATATTCATTAAGAAATTCCAATCATCTAGGTTTTTTGGAATTCAGTGTTGGCTACTCAAACAAGTGTTTCAGACTGTTATGATCTACCTTCAACTCAAACATTTTTCCCATGAGATATTGCCTCCACATTTTTAAGGCATGAACTATGGATGCTAACTCTAAGTCATGGGTAGCATAATTTATTTCATTCTCCTTAATATTCATTGACTCATAACATGTGACATGCCCATTTTGCGTAAGGAATCCCCCAAGCCCTTGCATGCATTTGTGCACACAAGAAAATCTTCATTTGGATTCGCAACCTTTAAAATAGGTGCATTGGTCAACAATTCCTTCAAATGTTGTAAACTCTCCTCACATTTGGAAATCCATTCAAACTTTATTTTCTTGTTTTGCAGTGAAATGATTAGATTTTCAACCTTGGAGAAACCTTTAGTGAATACCCTATAGTATCTAGCTAATCACATAAAGGATCTTAGTTCTTAAACATTTTTTGGCACTGGCCAACATTTTGTTTCTTCAATCTTCTTAGGGTCTACCGCATGCCCTCCTCTAAGATTATGTGACCCAAATAATGGATTTATCTTTGATAGAAAGTGCATTTTTTTAACTTGGCATACAATTGGTGCTTTCTCAATGTAATACCCCAAGGTCGAGCCCCTACTGAATTGTAATTATGTTTATAGGTTGGTGAGCAAAGTGTTCATAAGTTGGGAGGCTTATGTGAATATTAGGTCGGAGATCCTGGATCGCTTAAGGCCAGTGAGCCTATTTTTGTATATGTAATTATGCATATCATTTAAATAAAAAGCACATCATTATGTGTAGACCGACCACGAAGAAATATTTATGGGGGACTAAGCTCCACTAGGTAGGGGAAGGAAAGGGGCTAAGAAACTAGGGTAGAAGGGTAATCTAGAAGGCTTATCCAAAGAGGGAATAATTTAACATTAGTCTAAAAGGCATGTTGGATGATAATGACTTGTATCCTAAGTTCCTTTGGGGAAAGGAACAAACTCCAAGTGGAGAGGGACGCACTCCTGGAGAGCGAGGTGTCAACCAAGACACATGCAAATTTAAAAGAGAGTTATTCCCATGCAGGGGGGCACATGCATTGGGGGAGGCATTCTTTCCTTAGACGCAAGGATGCACCAAGCCATCCTCTCCATCATTGACCTCTACAACATTCATGCAAGCTCTGAAACCTTCAAACCCCGTGAAGTTAACCCATACTTTTCCTGTGAAGCATAGCATGTTTTCACAGTGCCTGAGCCATATCGCACCCTAGCTATTTTTTTGTTGTTGCCCACATTTTTCTCTGGACTAGTGTGGCTTGTTGTCATTACCAGAGCCCATACCTGATTTTGTTGTTTTTATTACCTTGACTGGATTGACCTGGGAGCTAGACTGAAGAAGCAGGTTGTCAGGACTGTAACAAACTCTCTCCAAGTGAGAGAGGTTGTTGGGGAATTGATTTTCCCAGAGGGAGCCTCACGTCAGTTGTATTTCTCTGAGACTTACTATTTGGCATGTTGTTGAATCCTTGGAAGGGGAGTGAGGCAGCCTAAGGACTGTCGAGTAGAGAAGGATCACACTCCCTGGGGTGGGATAGGCATGTCGGGAATGAGGGACTATAAGTTGTGGATGTGAGTGGAATCCTGGAGACTTTGTAATCTCAACCTAGCCTAGGATTACCTTTACCCTGGGTGGAGTTTAGTCCCAGCTCGGGGGTGACCCACTATTGATAGCTTGGAGCAACATGGTCTAAGGATGGGAGGTTCGTGGAAGGTTTTCACACAGTTGGTGGCCTTCTTAAATAGATAAGTACTCTTTATATACGTTTAATTACATGATGTATGTTACACATGTGTTTATTTATTGTACATTTCCGCATAATTATGTGTATGTTAACAGAAAGTAGATGTTTGTTTTTAATTTATTAAGTATGATATTTTCCACAAATGAAAGTGAGTTTTTTCTTTAAGGTGGCATGCCCCGGCCCTGGGATGGATGGGGACGCTACAAATTGGTATCAAATCTTGAACAGATCATATTTTTAGTAGCATGCCCTAGCTTGGGTGGTTGGGGGTGTTACAATTTGGTATCATACCCCATGGTTTCAACAGTAAACCTTGATGGGCCATGAATGTGGAAATTGGAGTAAACAAATTCCACGGGGATTTGATGTACAAAGTGTCAGAGGGGCACTGAGAGATCTCATGGGTGGTAATGGAAAGATCAAAGAGGAGTGGTGGAGAAATTATCATTGCGATCATGGTTGATAACCATAATATTTAATTTGAGTCATAGGATCTAAATGGGGGGAGGCAGACCCTTCCCAGCGGTCAAATCTAGAAAATGTGCATGACAGTTAACCTCCAATTCCTTTGGACTTTGTAACTTCGGTGAAATTTATGTTTTGTTGAGAAAAAGAAGTCGAAGCCCAAAGTTTTGAAGTCCCGGAGTGATTTTCATCCATAGATCATCCAGGAGGAGGAGAGTCATGGATTTTCCCCGAGTAGTTCAGAGGTTCAGAGTTCGGGGAAGTTGTTTGAAGTGCACGCAGAATGGACTTCCTCCCAAAGTCTCGAAGTCTAGAAATCATCAGGGTCATTCAATTAATAGGGACACGTGTCCACAAATCAACCATGCATAATTTTGGTAGTTTAGAAATTCAGAGTTCGGGAGAACCAGGAGGTGATGTTATGAAAAGCTCTGAAGTCATGGAGCCCCGGAGTCCCTAAGTTTAGGGAAGCAGCAGTTAGAGGGTTCAGAGTTCGAGAGAAACATACTGATAAGTCAAGAAATTCGTCGAAGCCTGGAGATATGAAGTGTCGAAGCATGAGGTATGACATGTCATGATTATGTCACTAGGGGTGACGTGGACCTTCCCTAGTCATGCCACGTGTCAGTCAGAATTATACTTTTTGTGACCTTATTAGACCAATAGCAGTTCAACACATGGGGGGACATGTGTCACCATATTATATGATGATATTTTTACTACATGGACCCCAAAAAGTTAAGAGAATCAGGAATTCGACGTTTAAAGGAATTGAGTGAAGAAGTTGTTAAATCTTTCAAAGCCCGAATCTCTAGAGTGTAGAAGTGATAAAGCACCGGAGAGTTCGGGAATTTGGTGTTCGGAAGAAATTGGAGAAGAAGGTGTGAATTTATTTGAAGCCCGAAGCTCCAGAGTGTTGAAGCTCTGAAGCCATGAAGGACCACCGTTTCAGTACTTTATCGATTCAGCGTTCGGAAGAATCATCGAGTAATGATTTTTACTACCGACGTTACCTGGGATGACATGGACACATGGGATACATGCCACGTGTCATCATTTTCAGGATTTTCAAGGGCCCTTTGTGCCCAATTAAGATGTGACATGTGTCGTCCGTTGGATGGAGCCACGTGTCCACTCTGTAACTCTACCATGTAGCACACTGATACGTAGATGTTGACTAGACCTCGACGATTCATCAGTCTGGCGATCGGGTAAAAAAAATAAAGAAGGAAGTGAAACCTTCGAAGTGTGAAGCCCCGAAGAACTTTACCAGTTCGACCTTCGGAGGAATTATTGGATGTTGCAGTTAGAACTCCCGAAGCCCGGAGTCTCGAAGCTCCTATTGACCATAGATCTAAACAAAGAATGAGGGTCGTCAATCAGTGTGTCCTCCGAGTATCCAAAGTGCGAAGCTTCGGAGAGCCAGTCGATCAGACAACTACTCAAAAAATCAGAGGAAAGAATTATGATAGGTTATTGAACCAAAATGGTTCATGTTTTAATAAAATTGTTGAATCAGTTAGCCTGACAAGGTTCTGTTGGCTGCACATTTCGCAAAATTAATAGCAACTTGATCATATCAGAATTAGCACAGAGTGCAGAGAGACGGAGGATGCACAGGGGGCTTAGAGCCAGGAAGATGAGATCAGAGGAATGGATGTC
Organism: Picea sitchensis; assembly: GCA_010110895.2. NCBI lineage: Eukaryota > Viridiplantae > Streptophyta > Pinopsida > Pinales > Pinaceae > Picea > Picea sitchensis. The sequence goes on from SNQJ01S0199301.1 coordinate 11,247, forward strand.
CATTTGGGTATGGAAGGAACAAAATCCAATGGACATGGAGAAGGAAAGGATGATAACATGAATATGTTAGAGACCAATAGAAATTTGCAGAAAGGTGTCCAAAGTCACAAGGATGATAATGAGAGGCTTATGAAATCCAGGGAGCAGCAGGAATACTTCAATATGAATTTAATGCAGAGTCTGGAAAGAATTGAAAATAAGCTGAATAAGGAGAGTAGCTTCAGCAGATCAAGAATCCAGAGGACCCATGAGAGAAAAGGAATATCAAGGAGTGATAGCAGACATCACCATCACTCCCAAAGGAAATCCAAAAGGAGAGCACACAACAGCTCAAGTCCATCTCATGTTAGGAAGCATCATAAGAGGTCTGGGGTGGATGAACTATGAGGATAAATGAATAAGATCAAACCTCCTACTTTTGATGGTGAACACAAGAAGGATGAAGATGTTGAGACATGGTTTATAGGCATGAGGAAGTACTTCTAATTGCATAATTATTATTCTCATGAAGAAGGAAGAATTATTATTTATCAGCTAAAATAAAAGTCATCCATGTAGTGGGACCAGTTTGTGCAGGTGTAGCACATTAAAGAGAAAAATATGACTTGGAAGGAATTCAAGAAGCATTTTGAGAAGAAATACTTAACCAAGAGGTATTATGACAAAAAGATGAAAGAGTTATTTGAACTCAAACTAGGAAGCATGACCATTGATGAGTATGAAAGAAAATGTTTGTAACTGTTGAAGTATGTCTCTTTCATCAAGGATGAGACTGTTAAGATCCAAAGATACCTGAGTGGGATGCCATCTTTCATCGGTGATAAAAATCAGTATGATGATCCTAAAACTTTGGAGGAAACCATAAGAATATCCAAGTGCTTATACGATCATCATAAGGGAAATCCTACTTTCCAAAGATCTTGGGAAGACAAGAATAATTTCAATATGGAACAAAGGAAGAAGGGGAACAAGCCACCATTCTTCAGAAGCAGTTCTCGGGGACATCAAAGCCCTAGAGATCCCAGAATGACTGAGAAAGGTGGGAAAATTCCAAGGAAGACACCCATTTAATGTTTGGATTGTAAAGGATATAATTTGTATAGAGACTATCCTCACAGAAAAGATAAAGTGAGAGTTGTCCACAATGTTTAGCAAGATGAAACAGTGGAGGACATGGGCAGAAGTGTTCCAAGGATCTATGCAGTCATAGACAACAAGCAAACAAAATTTCAATCACACATGATTGAAGTAGAAGGTATGATCAATAACCATGCCTTTACTATTTTAATTGATTCAGGAGCTAGTCATCGCTGTATAGATCCTAAGGTAGTGGAAATATTGCAATTGCCAAGAAGCAAGCATGGGAAATATTGACTAGTGCAGTTTGCTACAGGAGCCAAGAGAAAAGTTATTGAGTTGGTTAAATCATGTCCAGTGGACATGAATGGGCTAAGTACCAAAGCATACTTGAACATCCTACCCTTGGGTTCATATGATTGTCCAATTGTTATGGATTGGTTGGACCAACACAATGTTGTCTTAGACTATCATAGCAAGGCATTTAATTTCCTGAATGAGGAAGGGAAACCAAGAACAGTCCAAGGAATTCCCAGGGAAGTTGTTGTTTGAGATATCACAACAATGCAGCTAAAGAAGTGTTACAGGAAGGGTTGTCAAATAATTATAGCTCATATGGAGGAAGCACCTAAGGATAAGGTGCCAAATCTTGAGGATCATGCAGTCCTGAAAGATTTTGAAGATGTGTTCAAGGAGATACCAGGACTACCCCCAAAGAGAGATATTTATTTCTCTATAAACTTAATGCCTGGAGCAACTCCAGTATCCAAGACTCCCTACAAGATGAGTACACCAGAGCTGAAGGAACTGCAAATGCAGCTTGAAGAACTTCTGAAGAAGCGGTATATATGCCCAAGTGTGTCACATTAGGGTTTCCCATTTTTATTTGTGAAGAAGAAAGATGGGACGTTGAGATTGTGCATTGACTTTAGACAATTGAAAAAAGTAACTATAAACAACAAGTATCATTTTCCAAGGATCAATGATCTCTTTGATCAGTTGAAGAATGAAAAAATATTTTCAAAGATTGATCTCAGATATGGTTATCATCGGGTGAGAATTAAAGATGAAGATATCAGCAAGACTTCCTTCAGAACAAGGTATGGTCATTACGAGTTCACAGTGGTGCCATTTAGGTTATCAAATGCACCAGTTGTTTTCATGTGCTTAATGAATGGTGTTTTCCAGGAATACTTAGACAATTTTGTCATTGTCTTTCACAGAGAAAATCTAACCATCTACTTTGTTCTGGAAGAAGTTAGATTTTCTCTGTGAATATGACTTTGATATCAAGCACATCAAAGGAAAAGAGAACAAAGTGGTTGATGCACTCAGCAGGAGAGTGCATGAACTGCATTCTACAGCCATTAGCATGTATCAAACCGATCTTAAAGGAAAAAAAATTGAGGTTGCAAAAACATATTTGCAGTACATGGAGATAGTAACAAAATTACAACAAGGTAAAATACAACAGAAGGTTGAAGATTATAAATTGGGAAATGATGAAATTCTCGTGTACATGAACAGAATTTATGTTCCCAATTCTCATGAATTGAGGAGTATTATCTTGAAAGAGATGCATAATGTACCTTATGTTGGACACCCAGGATATCAGAAAGAAATTACAGCAGTCAAAATCCAATACTATTAGTCAAGCATGAAGAGGAAAATTTATGAGTACATTTCTAAATGTTTGGAGTGTCAAAAGGTCAAGGTTGAGCATAGACACCCAGTTGGGTTGCTGCAAACATTTCCCATTCCTTAGTGTAAGTGGGAAGTGGTGACAATGGACTTCATCACAAAATTATCCAGAACAAGCAAGCAGCATGATTCTATCATGGTGGTGGTGGACAAGCTTACTAAAGTTTCCCATTTCATTCCAATGAAGATTACTCAAAAGGCAACCAATGTTGTTGATATTTATATGAGGGAAGTAGCATGATTACAAGGCATACCCAAGACAATTGTGTCTGAAAGATACCCAAAGTTCACCTCAAAGTTCTGGAAGGGATTATTCAAAGGGTTCGGAACAAATCTGAACTTTAGCACAGCTTATCATCCCGAGTCTGATGGGAAAACAGAAAGGGTGAACCAAGTGATAGAAGATATGCTAAGAACGTACATGATGGAAAAACCGTATAAATGGGAAGACTATCTACACTTGGAATAATTTGCTTACAATAATGGGCACCGAGCATCTATGACGATGAGACCATTTGAGGCACTTTATGGCAGAAAGTGCAACACACCAATAACTTGGGACAACCCAGCTGATAGAGAAGTGGTTGGGCCAAAGTTGCTTAGGGAAATGGAAGAGAAGATGTCAAAGATAAAGAAGAATTTAAAGGTTTCTCAAGGCAGGCATAAAAGCTATGCTGGTAAGGGAAGAATTGACAGATAATTATGTAATGGTGATCAGGTGTTTCTGAAAGTGAAGGCCAATAGAAGTTCCCTGAAGTTGGGAAACTGTTCCAAATTAGCAGCTCGTTATTGTGGGCCATTTAAAATCCTAGAAAGGATTGGGTATGTAGCTTATATGCTTGCATTACCTGCATTTATGACCATCCATAATGTATTCCATGTATCATTTCTTAAGAAATACATAACTGATGCTAATCATGATATTGATTGGAATGTGATTCAAGTGGAGCAAGAAGGCGCTTTTCAAGTGCATCCGGTATGCATTCTGGACCGGAAAATCAAGCATCTCTGGAATCGATCCATCAAGATACTAAAGGTCCAATGGACCTGGTATGGTCCTGAGGATGCCACTTGGGAGCACAAAGAGGCCATGCAGGCAGAATACCCACATTGTTTTGAAGATTTTTAAAAATATTGATGTATTATGTAAATATGATGCACTGAGGATAGTGCATAAATAAGGGGAGGGGATTGTAGTAAGGCTGAGCCCCTGCTGAATTGTAATTATGTTTATAGGTTGGCGAGCCAAGTGTTTATAAGTTGGGAAGCTTATGTGAATATTAGGTCGAAGATCCTGAATCGCTTAAGGCCAGTGAGCCTATTTTTGTATATGTAATTATGCATATCATTAAAATAAAAATTGCATCACTGCGTGTAGACTGACCACGAAGAAAGAGTTATGGGGGACCAAGCTCCACTAGGTAGGGGAACGGAAGGGGCTAATAAGATAGGGTAAAAAGGTAAGCTAGAAGGCTTATCTAAAGAGGGAATAATTTAATATTATTCTAAAAGGCATGTTGGAGGATAATGTTTTTATCCTAAGTTCCTTTGGGGAAAGGAACGAAATCCAAGTGGAGAGGGATGCACTTCTGGAGAGAGAGGTGTCAACCAAGACACATGCAAATTTAAGAGAGTGTTATTCCCATGCAAGGGGGTGCACGCATTGGGTGAGGCATTCTTTCCTCGGATGCAGGGATGCACTAAGCCATCCTCTCCATCGTTGACCTATACAGCATTCATGCAAGCTCTGAAACTTGCAAACCCCGTGAATCTAACCTGTACTTTTCCTGTGAATCATATCACGTCTACAAATTGCCTGAGCCATATCACACCGTATCTATTTTTTTGTTGTTGCCCATGTTTTACTATTGACTGGTGTGGCTTGTTGTCATTACCAAATCCCATACCCAATTCTGTTTTTGTTATTACATTAACTGGATTGGCCTGGGAAATGGACTAAAGAAGCAGGTTGTCAGGTCTGTGAGCAACTCTCTCCAGGTGAGAGAGGTTGTCGGAGAAGTGATTTTCCCAAAGGGAGCCTCACGACAGTTGTAGTGCTATGAGACTTCTTGTCTAACCTGTTGTTGAAGCCTTGGAAGGGGAGTGGGGAAACCGAAGGACTCTCGAGCAGAGAAGGGGCACACTCCCTGGGGTGGGACAGGCATGTCAGGAATGAGGGACTATGATATGTGGACGTGAGTGGACTCCTGGGGACAGAATCCTTCCTGGATACTTTGTAACCTCAGCCTAACCTAGGATTCCCTTTACCCTGGGTGGATTTTAGTCCCAGTTCGGGGGTGACTCACTGTTGATAGCTTGGAGCAGCATGGTCTAAGGCTGGGAGGTTCGTGGAAGGTATGCACATAGTTGGTGGCCTTCTTAAATAGATAAGTACTCTTTATATATGTTTAATTACATGTTGTATGTTACACATGTGTTTATTTACTGTATGTTTCCGCATAATTCTGTTTATGTTAACAGAAAGTAGATGTTTGTTTTTAATTTATTAAGTATGATATTTTCTGCAAATGAAAGTGAGTTTTTCTTTAAGGTGGCATGTCTCGACCCTGGGATGGTCGGGGACGCTACAAATTGGTATCAGATATTGAACATAGCAGATTTGTAGTAGCATGCCCCAGCTTGGGTGGTTGGGGGTGTTACACTCAACACTTGAAGCGTCATTCTCAAATGTTTCTCATGCTCCTCTTATGTCCTAGAGTGGATAAGAATAGCATCCAAGAAGACAATGAAGAATTTATCCAGGTAATCCATGGACACTCCATTCATTAGACACATAAAAGTAGTTGGTGCATTTTTCAATCCAAATGGCACCACCACAAACTCATAATGGCCATACCTTGTTCTGAATGTTGTCTTGTTGGTGTCTTCTTCGTCGATTCTCACCTGATGGTAACCTGACCTCAAGTATAAATTCATGGAAAATATCCTTGTTCCTTTCAATTGATAAAAAATATCATCAATCTATGGTAGAGGGTACCTTTTTTTTACTGTAACCTTATTAAGTTGTCTAAAGTCAATACATAACCTCATATTTCCATCTTT